>CAUYQG010042570.1:0-23189 GCA_963574415.1 Tarsius wallacei
TTGGAGTCTCACTCTGTCGCCCAGACTGGAGTGCAGTGGCTGCTCCCGGCCACCGCAGCCTCAACCTGCTGGGCTCCGGCGATCCTTCCGCCTCAGCCTTCCGAGTAGCTGGAACTACAGGCGTGCGCTACCACGCCCGGCTAATTTTTTTGATTTATTGTAGAGATGAGGTCTTGCTTGCCCAGGCCGGTCTCGAACCCGCGGGCTCAGGCAATCCACTCACCTCAGCCTCCCAAGGCGCGGGATTACAGGCTGAGCCACCGAGCCCGGCAACTTTCACATTTTTGTCCAGTCTGTCTGTCTGTCTCTCTCTCTCTCTAAAAAATTCTAAAGAGCAAATCAATTGGCTACATGTAACAAAACTGTTCTCCCCAACCATTTCAGTCAAAGGGGGCCAAACTCAGGCACTGCAATGAATAATTGGATATTGTGATGGTTAATTTTATATATCATCTCGTCCTGGCCATGGTGCCCAGATAGTTGGTCAGACATTATTTTGGATGTTTTTGTGAGGGTGCTTTTTGGATGAGATTAACATTTAAATTGGTGAACTTTGAGTAAAGTGGATTACGCACCATTATGGGTGGGCCTCATTCAATCAGCTGAAGGTGTCAATAATACAAAGACTGACCTCTTCCGAGCAATAAGGAGTTCCCCTGGCAGATAGCTTTTGGATTCAAACTGCAACTCTTCCCTGAGTCTCCAGCTTGCTGGCCTCCTCTATTAGATTTTGGACTTGTTAAGCCTCCACAATCACCTGAGTCTATTTCTTAAATCTCTTTATATGTACATATCTTGTTGCTTCTGTTTCTCTAAAGAACCTTGACTTTTTCTGAAAGGTAGAAATGACCCAGCAGCTCTTCTAACAAAATATGGTTAAAAGTTATGAGAGGCCTGACATGTAGCTCATGCATGTAATATTAACACTTTGGGAGGCTGTGGCAGGAGGATTGAGCCTAGGAGTTCAAGAACAGCCTGGGCACCACAGTGAGATCTCCTATCTACAAAAAAAATAAAAACAAAAAATTTGCGGGGTGTGGTGGTACATTCTTGTAGTCTCAGCTACTCAGGAGGCTGAGGCCAGGAGTTTGAGCCCAGGAGTCTGAGGTTGCTGTGAAATATTGTTACACTGAACTCTAGCCTGGGTGACAGAGTGAGACTCCAACTGAAAAAAAGAAAAAAGTTATGGTGTAAGAGGGACAAAGAAAGGAATGTAAGGGGAGAACAAAGAAGCGACTTCGACCTTGGAGCAGGCTTCACAGACTTCACTCCCTTCCTGAAAACTGTTTTGAAAACATTGCAAAATTAATAACACCCTTATCCACTGCACCTGCACAACTGGCTATATGTCTGCTTCTGTAAAATTGCTTGCTTTCCCACGCTAGCAGAATAATGCGATAAGAGCCCCAGAACATCCTAAGTTCTATCTTTAGCCCACTAGAATGTAAGTCTAAACTACTTAAGGCAGCCCTGTGTTGCAGCTGGCCGCCCTTGCTTTGGATTTCATTATCCAGCAAGTGGCCACCGGCCATGGCCAAATCTGGTTAATAAACCTCAACCTTGTTACTTATAACTTTGTGTCGGTGTCTGTGATTTAAGCTTTCGGACCCTATTCCAATGGGAGATATGAAACTCGTACGTAATGAAAGATTAACATCTGGATTTCAAACTTTTATTGTTTTTTGAGTTGGAGTCTCACTCTGTTGCCCAGGCTGGAGTGCAGTGGCATGCTTCAGGGCTACTGCAGCCTTGACCTGCTGGGCTCAAATGATCCTTCCACCTCAGCCTTCCAAGTAACCGGAACTACAGGCGCACACTATCATGCCCGGCTAATTTTTTGATTTATTGTTGAGATGAGATCTCACCAAGTTGCCCAGGCTGTTCTCAAATCCGTGGGCTCAGGCAATCCCCTCACCTCAGCCTCCCAAAGTGCTAGGATTACAGACTTGAGCCACCACATCTGGTCTATTGTTCTTTACCTTAAAAAGATACTTCAGAGAAATGGAAGGAAGGAGGGAGGGAGGAAGGGAGAGGCATTTCCTTCCACAGGGCAAAAATGCCTCCATGTCCTCTTCCTTTCCTTTATCTCCAAGCATTCAGGCTCCAGGTCCTTCCACCCAGGAGCTTGGAAGGGCTGGAAAGGAATGGCTATGACTTCCAACGGATGCTATAGGTTGTGAAGATTCTGTAGATACTAGAGGAAACACAGGCCTTGCCAGCTGCTGAGAAAAAGCTTGTAGTCTGGGAAAGGAGGGAAGGCTCAAAGTTGGGAGGAGAAGAAGTGAAAACAACCTTGAGGAGAGGGGAGAATGAGGTAGCATAAAGAAGGGAGGGGGTTTCTGTATTTGACACACTTCATCTGATGAAGGTCTGAGCGAGGAAACCAGAGGTATCGCTCGTAGGGATGAGTTCTACTAGAGGCATGTGGTTGCCTTGTTTCCCTTTACAGTATTGCTACTTCCTTGGGAATCTCAAAGTAAAGAAGATGGAGTGTTATTTGGGGGTTGCATGGGTGTAAGTTCACACCTCAGAGGGAGGAGAATACATCAAAGTAATTCCCTCACCCTCTGTGAGTGACAGACGCCTGAGTCACCTTCAATGTGGATGAAGAGGAGGACAGAGCCCACTCTTGGAGATGACTCGGTGAGATATAAAGTCAAAATTACCAAACAGCCTCCACTCTTTCTTAGAGGATAACTAGATATTCTCCAAGGGCAAAGATGCCTGTTGAGCCCAAGATGAGACTTTCTCTTCTTTTATTTGGGAATTAGTTTGCTTACTTTTTATTTGGTTTGTTTTAAATGATGCCGTCTCTGTAGTTTACCTGAAGACCCTGACTTACTCTCTGAAGTGATTGCTCCAATTTATACTTCCACCAGCTATGTGGGGGTTTCTGTATTGCCACATTCTCAATGCTTGATGTGGTCAGATATTAAAAGTTTCCCAGACTGATAGATGTGAAATAATATCTCACTATTGTTTCTAATGAATTGAGCATTTAAGAAATCTATTTATTGGTCATTCCAGTTTTCTCTTCTATGAATTGTCTTTTCATGGGCTTGTCTAGATTTTTGTGGGGATTCTTGCTTTTTCAGTTGATTCATGGGAGTTCTTTAATATGATCTGAATACTAGTCTTTTTATATGCATTGTAAATCTCTTCTTCCAACATATGACTTGTCTTTTCCACTTATTTATTGCTTTTAAAATTTTTTTAAAGAAGTTGCAAACTTTTAAGGGATACTAACTTTGAAAAAAATGGGTAATACATTTATGAATTCAAAAGTATAAAAGTGTGCCATGAAAAATCCCCCTCCAACTCCATATAGCTATCTAAATGTCCTTTCTTGCAGGGAATACTGCAAAAATGCTATGAAGCTGCAATAAATAACCTTGTACATATATTATTTCTCACTTTTACCTGTATGACAAAGTCCTAGCAATGCAATTGCTAGGCCAAGGTTAAGTGTATTTGTAATTTTGATAGTTATTGTCAAAGTGCCCTCCACAAAGCTTGTGCTAATTTGCCCTCCTGCCAACAAGGCCCCACATCCCTGTACCTTCACAAGAGCAGTGTGTTACTAGAATGATCTTTGCCAGTCTAACAGGTTTTCACTTACTTATTTTTTATTTTATTTTATTTTTTTATAGAGACAGCATCTTGCTATGTTGTCTAGGCTGGTCTTGAACTCCTGGGCTCAAGCAATCCTCCTGCCTCAGCCTCCCGAAATGCTGGGATTCTGGCTTAATAGGTTTTTTAAAATGGTATCTCAATATAGCCTTCCAAAGAAAATGTTTTGTTTTGTTTTTTTTTCAAATAAATGATAGATACATGCACATGGCATAAAATTCAACAGGAACAAAAAGGTAAGCAGTAACAATTAAGACTCCCTCACAACCTTTTTCCATAGTACTCAGTTCTCTTTTCCAGAGGGAACCACTGCTCCTAGTTTCTAGCTTCTTGTATATCCTTCCAGAGGCATTCTATGCATATCCAAACAAATGTAAATATGGGAGAATTTCTCTTATTTGGGCAAACCTGTGTTTTCTTTTGTATAGCAGTCTATCATGATCAGAAGGCTCTTGCCAAGACTGATATTTAGAAATATTTCTTTGTTGAAACTTTGAAAACACTGGTCCGTTGTCTTTAAGCTTCCCAGTGTTGGTGCTGAGGAATCTGAAACCATTCTGATTCTTGATCCTTTGTATAGTAAGTGTTTTATTTTCTTCTCTCTAGAAATTTGTCTTAGCGTTTCTGAAATTTCCTCATGGTATACTTTAGGATTGGTCTATTTATTTCCCCATTGTGCTGAGCTCTAGGTACAAACTTTTAATCTGAAAACTTATGTCCTCCAATTTAAGAGTGTTTTCTTGGCCGGGCTCAGTGGCTCAAGTCTATAATCCCAGCACTTTGGGAGGCCGAGGCGAGAGGATTGCCTGAGCCCAGGAGCCTGAGAACAGCCTGGGCAACTTGGTGAGACCTCGTCTCTATAATATATCAAAAAATTAGCCAGGGATTATCGCATGCATCTGTAGTTCTGGCTTCTTGGAAGGCTGAGGAAGGATCGCCAGAGCCCAGCAGGTCGACGTTGGATGGCCGTGAGAGTGCCACTGCACTCCAGCCTGGGTGATGGAGTGAGACTCAAACTCAAAAAAAAAAAAAAAAAGAAAACAGAAAAAAAAGCTTGTTTTCTTGAATTATTTCATTGACTATTTCTTCTCTTTGCTTTCTGATCTCTATTTCTGGATGTCAGACCACTTGGGCTGATCTTCTAATTTTATATTTTGTTTTCTCTTTCCCATTTCATTGTCTTTTACTCTAATTTCTGAGATTTCCTCAACTTTATCCTCCAATTTTTAAAATTTCTGTCATTTACATTTTAATTTCAAAACCTCTTGTTTGTTTCCTAAATGTTCCCTCCCCTTTTAAAAAAAATAGCATTCTCTTTCTGGTTATAGTTATTTTATTTTTTATTTCTGAGTAGCAGTCTCACTCTGTCACCCAGGCTGGATGCAGTGTCATGCTCAAGGCTACCGCAGCCTCAATCTGCTGGGCGCAGGTGATTCTTCCGCCTCAACCTTCAAAGTAGTTGGAACCACAGGCATGCACCTCCCTGCCAGGCTAATTTTTTTGATTTATGGTAGAGACGAGGTCTCGCAAAGTTGCCTAGGCTGGTCTTGAACCCTGGACTCAGGCAATCCTTTCGCCTCCGCCTCTTATAGTGCTGAGATTACAGGCATGAACCATCACGCCCAGCAGTTTTTTTTTTTCAATAAAGCTTTATATTCAGAGTTAGAGGCTTCCCTGGAATGTCTGATAAACCTTCTGTTTCACAAGTAGTTAAAAATACTATTGAAAGCTCTGAACTAGTGAGTGGGGCTTATCAACAATGAATTTCACTCTACATGATTTGGTGGCCTATGTATTGACAAACTTCTAACATGTATCTTTAGTCAAATTCCCACTTGACCTGGACAGGTTCCTTAGTATAAAAGTTTCTAATTTCTTGCTTGGAGAATAAAATTCTGGCTGCTGCTGTTCTGGGAGCCAAATGGTGGAAGAGAGGTTTAGGAGGGATATCACTTCAAGATTAAGCATTTACTATGCCCTTGACCACTGACTCTTTGCAGTACAGTACCCAACACCTTGTCTGTGTCTGCTATCCTGCTCAGAGACCCTTTATTTTGATATAGTGTCCAGATTTCTGCTGGGTTAGACAAGAGACATCATGGGCAAGGAAGGGACAGAGGAGAGGAGATTTCAGGATCTCCTAAACAGTTTCTTAAACCGCTTTTGTACTTTTTTTTTTAGCACCTGTCCTGCTTTGCTGCTTCACTCTTAGCTCCAAAGGTACTCATGTTCTCAGTTCCAGAGACTTTTTTTTGTTTTTGTCAGAGTCTCACTCTGTCACCCAGGCTGGAGTGCAGTGGCACAATCACAGCTCACCGCAGCCTCAACCTCCTGGGCTCAGGCAATCCTTCTGCCTCAGCCTTCCAAGTAGCTGGGACTATAGGCATGTGCCACCATGCCTGGCTCATTTTTATTTATTTATTTGTTTGTTTGATTATTGTAGAGATAAAGTCTTGCTGTGCTGCCCAGGCTGATCTCAGACTTCTGGACTCAGGCAATCCTCTTGCCTTGGTCTCCCAAAATGCTGGGATTACAGGTATGAGCCACTGAACCAAGCCTTCCGAGACTCTTAAAAGTAAATCAGGTCATTTCTCAGCTTTCCCTCCAATTGCCACCTTAAGGTTGAGCTATCTCAAGTCTGTAGCCATTATCACAGATCCATCTGCTTTCTTACTTCTAAAATGTTGTCACTATCATTTTTCTCTTCTATCTTCCTGTTCTTGAGGGCTTATATGTTCCTTTACATCTCATTAATGTGGTTTTAAGGATAAAGCAAAATTAGATGCATATGTTCAATCAGCTGCCTTAACCCTGAACCCCAATTTTTAAAATGTTAACGTAATCAGATGCATTCACCTTGGCCTCTAGAGTTTGTGCTATTCATGTCTTCCCTTCCAAATTTTAGTTTAAACTCATAGGACCAGGCATGGTGACTCACATCTGTAATTTTAACAGAATAATACATTATTTTCAATATCATTTTGATATTATCTTATTTAACCCTGGGATATAAACAAGGTAGGAATTATATCCCAATTTAAATATGAAGACCCAAGACTCCGAGGGTGCAAGTGATTTGCCCAAGTTTACCTAATTAGCACATTACATTAGTTCTGGGATCAGGACTGAACCCAGGTTTACTAATGCTAGGCCAGGATTAAGTGGTGTCAACTGCTGATATTCTAAAACAGATTTTCTTTCCTGTCTTTTTTCTCATTGCCAATTTCTTTTTTGTTGTTGTTGTTCTTAACTTCTCTAATTTTTACTCCATTATGGACTGAATTGTGTTATGCAAACATTTGTACGTTGAAGTCCTAACTTTCAATGTGACTGTATTTGGAAAGAAGACCATTAAAAAAGTAATTAAGGTTACATGTGAGCATAAAGGTGGGGCCCTAATCCAATAGAACCAGTGTCCTTTCAAGAAGAGGAAGAAGCCGGGCTTGGTGGCTCAGCCTGTAATCCCAGCACTTTGGGAGGCTGAGGTGAGTGGATTGCCTAAGCCCGCGGGTTCGAGACCCGCCTGGGCAGGCGAGACCTCATCTCTACAATGAATCAGAAAATTAGCCGGGTGTGGTAGTGCGCGCCTGTAGTTCCAGCTACTCGGAAGGCTGAGGCGGAAGGATCGCCGGAGCCCAGCAGGTCGAGGCTGCGGTGGCCCGGAGCGGCCACTGCACTCCAGTCTGGGGACGGAGTGAGACTCCAACTCAAAAAAAAAAAAAAAAAAAAAAACTGCTTAGAACCCAATGGTGACCAGAAGCTACTGTATTGCTTTCAATTACTAAAAATTACTCACTGTTTTAATTATATCTTTAAAACTTTCTCCTTATCTGGATGAAGTATATGTATCTAACAATCATACAGCAGTAATCTAACCCTTCTTCTTTGGGTGGGGACTGGGTGTGTGGTCTGGCTCCCTGTTATGTACGGAGACGTAGGGAAAGGGCTCTGGCCCCCTCGATGCCATGTCTTCAGTACTGGCAGTTTCCTGTCTACTGGTTCCACACTCAAGGGCTGAGACACTGGGCTAAAAAAAAAAAAATTCAAAACGAAACAAAACTCCAATATATATGGAAGGAGACTGGAATTCACTATTCACTCATTTAAAAATCTCTGTTTTAGAAACAGAGAAACCAAGGTCACATTTAAAACCTACATTCTCCAAAATTAGATCCAGGATTGTTTTTACAATAGCACCTCTGCCAAGAACAACACATGGTTAGCTCTTTTTTTTTTTTTTTTGAGTTGGAGTCTCACTCTGTTGCCCAGGCTGGAGTGCAGTGTCACACTCATGGCCACCTCAGCATTGACCTCCTGGGCTCTGACAATCCTTCTACCTTGGCCTTTCAAGTAGCCGGAACTACAGGTATGCGCTGCCACGTTTGGCTAATTTTTTGATTTATTGTAAAGATGAGGTCTCACCAAGTTGCCCAGGCTGGGCTCGAACCTTCAGGCTCAGGCAATCTACTTGCCTTGGCGTCCTAAAGTGCTGGGATTACTGGCTGAGCCACTGAGCCAGGCCAACATATGGTTATTTCTATGACTATGAAGGTAAAAAAGGAATAGACTATATACTAGCACTACCATTACACTATTCAAGGTCAGAGACATTATTCACCCTGGTTCATGAAGAAGGCTGATTTATAACTGATTTATTCAAAACATTTGGTGAACACCCATTATGTGCTGGGGACTGAGATAGGCAGTATGCATATACACCCTAGTAAGTCTTTTATATAGAAGGTGAGCCATTTGAAAGTGGCAGTGTCATGATGGGTTTCAGATGGAGCTGGAAGCCACATTCCTGTGTTAAATAGACACATGCTCCACCTACTTGGCTTAGGTGTACTGGTGCAACTCCTTGCCTTGGCTAACTGGGTCTGACAGAGCATGCCATTCTTACTCTCAAATTGTGGTTGCCATTCTTGGTTGACATCAGTGCTTTCTCTTCCTGCCATGTCTCCTAATTCTACTTGTATGGTTTACTAAGGGTCTGGGAATACGTTGGTGGAAGGAAATAGATGAGGTCCAAGTAATAATACTAATCATATATTAATTTCAGACATGTCATACAAATTGTTTTAAATCTCATAGCGACTCTGACAAGTAAATATTTTCTCATTTTACCAGTGAGTAAATGGAGGTTGAGAAAGTCTGATTAGCTTCCTCTTAATGTTTTACAGTTAGTAATTGTAGTGTTGGGATTTGAACTCTGGCCTCTCCAACAGCTAAACTTGTGGGTTTTCCAATATCACATTGCTTTTATGGTCAGGATCCCTGAGGTGACAGGAAAGCCGGGAACTTACTTTCTCAACCACTAAATATAAGGTTTCTTTTAGCTTTGAATTTCAAGATTAACTTATCCTTAAGCTCAATAAATATGTGCTAATTAATTGACCTTATGTTACAAATGTGGTCCTTCTTTCTGCTTTTAGTGCCCACACATCTTGATATGCTGAGAACAACCCTGGTGGGAGTCTTTATGGAGAAGATGGGCAATTCCTTTTGCTCATTTACTACTAATAAGGCATTTTTTATGCCTCATCAAAAGCCAGCATTTCATGTATTGTATTGTTAGAATAACAATTCCTCTACTGAACTGATTGTTTTTCTCCTTTTCAAGGACACTCTCCTTTGTAACAGGAAAACAGTATATAGCCCTTGTTTTTACATGTCTAATTGCAAGGGAAAGTTACCCCTCTAATCGTTGCATAAACCATCCAGTGCTCAATCATACAGAAAATAAGGTGTAATTTTATAATTAATAATATAATAACACTTCCTAAACAATGATTTTGAAGCAATACAGAGAAGCCATTCTTCCCAAAGTAAAATAAAAAAATTCAAAGCTAAAAGACTGGATATTAACACAGGATTTATAGCAAGGAATTTTCTTTCTTTTTATATTTTAGTAAAATATACAAGACATAAAATTTACCATTTTAACTGCTTTAACATATATAGTCAAACAAGTATATTGTGCAAACATCACAATTACCATCTCCAGAACTTTTTCGTACCCCTCAAAATGAAACTCTGTACCTATTAAAAACAACTTCCCATTCTCCCTCCTTCCTCACACCGAGATCTGGGCATCCACCATTCTCCTTTCTGTGTCTATGATTCTGAATACTCTAGGTATCTTACCCAAGTGGAATCATACAATATTTTTCTGTTTTTTTTTTTTTTTTTGTCTTCTGTATTTCACTTGACATGATGTATTTAAAGTTCATCCACGGTGTAGCATGTTTCAAAAATTTAATTTCTTTTTAAGGCTAAATAATATTCCATTGTATGTACATATGTACTTTTTTTAAACTTATCTATGAATCCATTGATGGACCTTCATGTAGCAGTGAGTTTTGAATAATCTCAACAATTGTATAAATGATTCTTTATGTAAGGAGTGAGAAAAACATATGAAAATAGTGTTCTTGAGAAGAAAAAAGTGAAGAATTGAGGATGACTCATGATACTGGGCTTCACTGTCCTATACAAAAGTCCCTTGAAATACGACTAATCTCACCAGGCACAGTGGCTCATGCCTTTAATCCCAGCACTTTGAGAGGCTGAGGCGAGAGAATTGCCTGAGCCGAGAGATTCGCAATCACCTGGGCAACATGGCAGAACCTCGTCTCTACATAAAAAAATTAGGCAGGCACAGTGGCGCATGCCTGTAGTTCCAGCTACTTGGAAGGATGAAGCATAAGGATTGCCTGAACCCAGCAGGTTGAGGCTGCGATGACCATGAGTGTGCCACTGTACTCCAGCCTGGGTGACAGAGTGAGACTCTGATTAAAAAAAAAAAATCCCCTTCATTTTCAATCACACACACACACAAATTAATTTTACCTATTTCTTTTAACTTTTTTTTTTAGTTGGAGCATCACTCTGTCACCCAGGCAGGAGGGCAGTGGCACGATTACAACTCACTGCAGACTTGACCTCCTGGTTTCAGGCAATCTTTCTTCCTCAGCCTTCCAAGTATCTGGGACTACAGGCACGTACCCTACACCCAGCTAATTTTTTGAGTTTTTGTAGAGACAAGGTCTTACTATGTTGCCTAGACTGGTCTCAAACTTCTGGGCTCAAGCAATCCTCCTACCTTGGCTTCCCAACATGCTGGGATTACAGGTGTGAGCCACTGGCGCCCAGCCATATTTCTTTTAACTTTTTAAACGTGGCTCCTAGAAGAGTTAAAACTACAAATGTGGCTCTTATTATATTTCTACTGGACAACACTGACATATAGAAAGTCAGCTTTTAGGAACATTGTCCTCAGGTTTTCTTTACGATCTACACCCAGATAGAATCTGATTAGCCCATTCTAACATATTACTCTGAGTTAACAGAAGACAAGAAGATTTATCCAACAGAATTAGTCTCCAATGGTGAAATATCAGGCAAGGCTATGGTGGGCAATATTTTGAATGTCAGAAAGTCCTTCTCTTTAAGTTCAATGCTATAAGAGACTGCATTATCTTACCTAATCATGAGGTTGCCGTGATAATATTCCTTGTCTAAAAAACGACTAGTAATGAAGAGGAAAGCACAAGCCTTCTTCTCTCATATCTCCCTCCTCCACTTGCATCGCCCCTCTTCACTTAGAACTTTCTTGCTGTTCACAGGAACTCACTTTATTTATTAGAAAAGGTTTCTTAAGTTCCTGTTGGGCGTTTGTTTGAAGGGTCTGAAGGTAAAATGTAGCCCGCATGTACACGAACTGACTCTCTGATTGGGTTGATTAGCCTCTCAGAAAAATAATGCCAGTCCTTAAAGGAGCAAAGGGAAACACTGGGTCCATCTATTCAAATCAACACCATTGTGAGAAGTCAGGAATCCTGCTGTTTTTCCTCAGCCCACACGTCCTTCTTTGTGCCTCTAGAATGGAAGTTCCAAGGATAAACAAAGACAGGCCTTGAAGGTACAGCAGTAAAAGAAATTCTAAGTCATAATTACTTAGGTAGGTGGAATATCACAAATACTTTCTTCTACTTCAGCTATTTTAATACAGAAACTTATTACAATGAGATGTTAAGGTTTTGCCTCAGATGCTATTTATCACATTTATGAATATGTCTCTCTTTTCAGCTTCTTAAATCCAGCCCCACAGAACCCTTTTTTCTACTAGTGACCATGTCTATTTTTTTCTTTTGCCTGAAAGATAAGCTCTTAAAATACTTAAAAAAAAAAGGGTTCGTAGCTATTTTAGGCACTTTTTGCTTAAATATAAAGTTTTCTTCACAGATATGCAGATTTCAGGATCACTATCCAGAACATTAGAGCCCTCAAGTGCTTACATTTTGAAACCTCCCACTTATTATCATCTGAGTGGTGAGATTTCCCCTGGGAATGAATGAAGGGAATATAGATCTAGATTGCTGATGCTATTTAAAGAAAATTCTATTTTGAAAAAGTCAATGCAAGATGGGGAAATGGAGTGGGGTTAATGGCAAGGGCAGGCAAGGAGAAATAGAGAGGTAGGAAGGTGAATGGGAGGTAAAAAAAAAAAAAAGGAGGAGGAATTGGGAAAAGGGGTAGTGGGCTTTGGACGCTAAAATAAGAGAGGTAAGAAGGAAAGGGGGAGACTGAGAAGCAGCCAGAATGTGGAGAAAAGGAAAGAGAAAGACATGGAAAATGGAGAGGAGAGACAGAAGAAACCAGCAAAGAGAGAGAAGCAGGGCAGAAGGAAAAGGGAGCCGGTTGGAAAGGTTGTCCAGGAGAATTGGTTTCCTGTGGTTTCTGCCCCTTCTCTTAAGTACAGGAGTTTATTTGAAAAAAGGACTCAACAGAGGTGGAATAATAACAGTATCAAATTGGCATTTATTGTTTTAATGTTGTTGCTAAAATAGCATACAGGCTTTTCTGATGCTATTTTAGCAACAACATTAAAACAATAAATGCCTATTAAAAGGTTAATACTTGCTCCTTATTTTTGGATAGATGCGATAGTTATGAACTGCTCCACATCACTTGGAGTGTAAATAATGTCACAGTTGGTCTTTTTTTTGCTTTAATTAGAAAAAGCTCAAGATAGTTTTTCTGGATCCTCTGTCAGAAAAAAAGAAAAGAAAAATAGCAAGAAGTTCAATACTGGTGTTTGTTTTAGTGCCATCCTTTTCTCTCCCTTGGAGTTTTTAATTCATGGACTCTTATAAAACTCCACCAATTTTTCTAACTCAGTTGTAGGCAGGAGCCCCCGTGCTTTGACTATGGCTGTCGCCATGGCAGATCTTTTGCTTTCTGTCCTACTGTGAGGGATGGGGAGGAGCTGGTCGCCCACCTTCCCTTTGCCTGCCGCTCCCTGCCTCTGCCAAAGTCCTAGCCAGGTGGAGAGGCCTCCTCTGGAAGCAGATCAACAGTGGCCTCCTGCTAAGCCCAAGCCTAGAGCTCCCCACAGCCTGCAGTACTTAGCCACACCCCCACTACCCTTCTGAAGCACTCTGCCTCTGTAGTGCTGAATCCCTGCACTGCCTCAATGCGCCACCTTCCAAGTCTCTGCAATCGGTCTCCTTCAGACTCCAGGAGTCCACTCAAGGGCTGATCTGCGTTTTTCTCTTCATCTTTCCTTCCTCCAGTAAAAAAAAAAAAACAAACACCAACATTTCATCGTACACGTTTCTCCCTCCATGGAACTTGATGGCTAATCAGTAAGTGCTTCAATTCTTAAGAAGCCAGGCTTTAGCCTGCTTACTCTTCTCGCTGGCCAAGAGGACTTAACGTGGAGAAACAAAATGCCTGTAACTCTCCTGGGAGGGAGAATATAACCTTTTATCATTTCTAGATGACTCTAAAGCAGTGGAAATACAAAGTCATTATTTAAGGGTTACCTTTCTACAATATTTTTGCTAGACAATATACAAAATGTTTTATATATTTGATTTGGGGGGGGGTTGGGGTCTCCCTTCGTTGCCCAGGCTGGAGCGCAGTGGCAAGCTCAGCCACGCCAGCGTCGACCTGCTGGGCTCCGGGGATCCTTCCACCTCAACCTTCCAAGCAGCCGGAACTACAGGCGTGTGCTACCTGGCTAATTTTTGATTTATTGTAGAGACGAGGTCTCGCTAAATTGCCTGGGCTGGTCTCAAACCCACGGGCTCCGGCAATCCACTGGCCTCGGCCTCCCAAAGTGCTAGGATTACAGTCTGAGTCACCGAGCTGGGCCATGTTTGATTATTTAACGTTAACATTTCTGCAAAGACATGTGCCACTAACTTTTTCATTCTTCTATCCTTTTTTTTTTTGGTGAAATGAATGAAGTTCAGAAAAGTTAAATAGCTTGTTGAAGATCATACTAATAATACATAATAGAGTCTGGATCGAAGCTCAGATCTGACCTCAGAGCTTATGCCAGTTGTACAATATCATTAATATATGTTTATTTTAAAGATGTGGGGTACAATTCAGGGTTATGTACATGAATGGTCATTGTACAGGTAAAGTTTGGGCCTCCCTTTGGTCTCCACTTCACCTGGTTTGAGATTCGGAACTTTTATTGATGTTATGTGCTCTCCCCTCCCTTGGCAGTGTTCCACTACTGCCAATCCCTTTCTTATGGTATTATGGTTAATGTTCAGGGTCTGCTTGTGAGTCAGATCATGTGGTACTTGGCTCTTTGTTTCTGTGATAGATCACTGAATATTATAGATGCTAAACCATCCAAGTTGCTGCAAAGCCCATAATTTTGTTCTTCTTTATGACTGTGTAATATTCCAACCTGTATAGGTGCCACTTTTTTTTAATCCAGTCCACTTTCAATGGGCAGCATGGTTGGTTTCATATTTTTGCTATTGTGAATAAGGCTGCAGTAAACATGCGTGTGCAGGTATCTTTTTATAGAGTGGTTTGAGTTCCTCCAGGTATATTCCCTGAAGAGGGATTGCTGGGTCATATATAAGGTCAATTTTTAGATCCTTTAGTAATTGCCACACTGTTTTCCACAGAGGTTGTACTAGTTTACACTCCCATCAACAATGTAGACATGTTCCCTTTTCCCTGCATCCTCTCCAACATCTGGTAGTTTTTGAATTATTGATGATGGTCATCCTAACTGGACTTAGATGGTGTCTCAGTGTGGTTTTAATTTGCGAACAATATCATATATTAAGATATACTATTAAGATATACTACGAGCCTGGGGAAGATAATGAGACCTCATCACTACAAAAACAAAACAAAACAAAACAAAAAAAGCTGGGCATGTTGTTGTGTACCTGTAGTTCAGCTATTTGGGAGGCTGAGGTGGAAAGATTACCTGAGCCCAGGAGGTTGAGGTTGGAGTGAACTATGATCATGCCACTGCACTCTAGTCCTAGCAACAGAGACCCTAACTAAAAAAAAAAAAAATGTGTATATATATAGAGTAGCTAGGTAAAATCATGCCTCTTGTTCAGAAGCCTAGTGTTCCAAACAACAATGTTAAAATAATAGGTAATTATAGGCATATACATTGGAAACCTACTTAAGTTTTGATACAAACATATAAAAGATGAAATCTGTTTCTTCTTAGACCAATCAGAAATCTCTAAGAAATAGTTTTGTTTTAAAAATTAAATTTATTTGGCCAGGCGTGGTGGCTTATGCCTATAATCCCAGCACTAAGAGAGGCAGAGGTGAGAGGACTGCCTGAGCCCATGGGTTCGAGACCAGACTGGGCAACGTGGCAAGACCTCATCTCTACAATAAATAAAAAAATTAGCTGGGCATGGGGGCGTGTGCCTGTAATTCTAGCTACTTGGAAGTAGCCGAGGTGTAAGGATCACCTGAGCCCAGCAGGTCAAGGCTGTGGTGGCAGTGAGTGTGCCACTGCACTACAGCCTGGGTGACAGAGTGAGACTCCAACTAAAAAAAAAAAAATTAAATTTATTTAGACACAAAATAACAGATAAAATCCAAATAATCAAAACAGAAAAGAGCCATACATTAGATGACCTAAATATCTAAAATGATAAAACAAATGGTAAAGTAACAAAGACCTGAAAAATATAAGCAGAATTTGAAAGAAAGAAAGAAGGAAAAAAGAAAGAAAGAAGAAAAAACAGATGTAAAGAAAATATATTTTGTGGACTTTGGTCCAGGAAATACACATGCCAATGTCTGAGGTGGCTTAGTGGAGAGACTGATATACACACGAACAGATTATGAGCTTTAACATTAGTAAAATTGCTTTTGTTTACTATAAGGCAAAAAAAATTTTGGTATTGTTGGGACCCCAGAAGCTTTACTTCGAGCTATTTATCAGTGTAGTCTGACAAAAAAAAAAGTAGAAATAGAATGAAATTGTTAATACACTGCTGTAAATTTAGCATCTCACTGTCACAAACATTCCCTGCAAGTAAAGTTTTCCTGCCAGCCCTCTCCCTCCTTCACCCCCCTTGCACCTACCATTTCTGTAAATCTCTGAACTAAGGACCTGTCCTCCGTGGCAATCAGCATGGGTGTAGATTTATGTGTATTTGTGTGATTATTTGATTGATAACATCTTTCTCACTATAAGGTACGCTCCACTATGGCATGGATTTTATTTGGTTTTGTTTTTTCTTTACAACTGTAGCTCCTAGTCAGTGTGTGACACAAGAGAGATGCTCAGTACGTATGTTTGTATTGAATAAATAGCCTTATAATCCTAGAAAGCAAGTGGCATGAGACTTTCGTACATCCACAAGTGACTTTTTATGAAAGAGTAGAAATTGAGGGGAGGAGATGGAGGTTAAGGGTCTTATTTGATAATTACCATTTTGCAATTGAAACCAGTAATAAGGGGAATCTCTAAAAGGTTAATACTGAAATATAAGGCTGTGTAGATATGTGGGTTAGGTAGATTTATTGTCCTTAACTTAAGCCTGTAGAAATAAAATGCATTTTTAACTGCCTTTTTTGTTTTTTTGCTTTGAGATTTTGCTGTGATTGGACAGATCTGCTTTTTTCCCAGAGAAGGATGTTGAGAGACAGCGATAAGTAGTCTTAAGATCCATCTGAATACAACTCTGGAACTTCTTGGTAACTAGAACATTAAGTCGAAAATACCCACTAGGATGGCCAGAATCAAAAAGCCAGATAATAACAAGTGTTGAGTACGTGAAGAAATCAAAACCTGCAAACATTGTTGGTAGAAATGCAAAAATGGTGCAGCCACTTTGGAAAACAGTCTGGCAGTTCCTCAAATGATTAAACATAGAGTTATCATATGACCCAGTAATTCTACGCTTAGGTACACAACCAAGAAAAGCAAAAGCATATGTTCACATATAAATTTGTATATAAATGTTCATCACAGCATTGTTTATGATGCTGTGGATTAATGGATAAGCAAAATGTGGTCTATACATATGTATTAGAGTTCTCCAGAGAAACAGAACCAAGAGGATATAGAGATACAGATATACTTAACAGAAGATTTATTATACGAAATGATTTATACAATTATGGAGGTCAAGAGGTCCCATGATCTGCCATCTGCAAGCTACAGAACCAAGAAAGCCACTGGTACTCAATCTGAGTCTGAAGGAGTGCTGATATCTGGAGACAGAAGAAAATGGATAGCACAGTTCAAGCAGAGATCAGATTCCTCCTTCTTCCACCTCTTTGTTCTATTCATGTGCTCAGCGATTGGATGATGCCACCTCCACTGCTGAGGTAATCTTTTCTCAGTTTACTGATTCAAATGCTAATCTCTTCTGGAAATACCCTCACAGACACACTCAGAAATAATGGGCATTCAAGTTGAGTTGACACATAAAATTAACCATCACACCTTATATTTGCATATTATTTGGCCATAAAAAGGAACAAAATGCTAATATGTATATAACTTGGATGAACTTTTTTTCTTTTTTTTTTTTTGAGTCGGAGTCTTACTCTGTCGCCCAGGCCCAGGCTGGAGTGCAGTGGAATGCTCATGGCCACCACAACCTCAACTTGCTGGACCCAGGCTATCTTTCCACTGCAGTCTTCAAAGTAGCTGGAAATACAGGTGTGCACCACCATGCCCGGTTAATTTTTTGATTTATTGTAGAGACAAGGTCTTACTGTGTTGCTCAGGCTGGTCTCAAACCCATGAGCTCAGGCAATCCTCTCGCCTCTGCTTTTATGCTAAGTAAAAGAAGCCGGGCATAAAAGTAAACATATCATATATGATTCCATCTATATTAAAGTCCAAATGGGGAAATTTACATACACAAAAAGCAGATTAGTTGTTGCTTAGAGTTGGGGGGAGAGAAGATTGAGAAGAATGATAGATAAAGAATATGGGGTTTTATTCTGAGGTGATGAAAATATTCTAAAATTGACTGTGTGGAGATAGTACATACTTGTAAATATACTAAAAATCACTGAATTGCACCCTCTGAGTGAATTATACAGTATATAGATTGCATCTCAGTAAAGCTGTTTAAAAACAAACTAGGCATCATATCCCTCTCCTGCTAGTCAGTTTTCATGTAGAACACACTGTGACCACACAGCACAATGCCAAGAACATAGGCTTGATTTCATTAACTAGCTGGCTTTGACAGCTGCTGTACATTCTGAGAATCAGGTTCTGTCTCTGTAAATCTGTAAAATAAGGTAATGACACTTCTCTCATAAGGTATCTGGGAGGGTTCTGGATAATGTATAATAGGTACTTGGCTAATAGCAGCTGTACAATAATACAATTTATGCCTGCCTATCATATTTCAAATGGAAGAAAAAGAAATATTTACTCAAGCAGAGTCTACAGTTCAGTAAAAAGGTCTAGTGTCCTAGAAAAATATTTAGATATTACTAAGAAAAGTTAATTCTATCCTCAGCCGTGCCATGACAAAGCAAGTGTGTACTGTGTCAAGAGTGTTCAATATTTGCATGTTTCATTTCATAGAAGGTAAATTTGAACCAGATTTTTCACTAGGCATGAGGATATTTGACACAGGTTTTTCCTGTGTAAAGTCTGCTGGGATTCTGTTTACACAGTTATGTTCTCTTCTGCATCATTCATAATAGTGAAAACTGGAAATATACTAAGTGTCCAAAAATAGGGGAAAGTTTAAGTGAATTATTTTATTGTTCCATGTTTATGCAATCATTCTGCTGAATTTTGGGGGGGTAAAATTTTCTAGACTCTGTTTGAGTAAATATTTCTTTTTCTTTTATTTGGAATATGATAGGCATGCATAAATTGTATTATTGTACACCTGCTATTAGCCAACATACTGTTGAAAGCGAATAGAATAATGTTAATAGAAGAAAATGAAACAACAGTACACATAAATACATATACAACAAATGCTGTACTACAGCCTTCTATAGAGTGTATGCTGACAGATAAGTTTGGCAAAGGACATACGGGAGTACAGCTGTTTTTTATTTAAATAATTTACATTGTTTTAAAGTTGGTTTAATAACATACAGGAACTGTAATAGATTAAAAATACCTGCTGCTGCTGTCCTCTATTTTATGGACTCTATTAAGAGAGATAAAGCAAAAGTTAATTATAAAGGAAGGTGGACAGTATTGACGGAACTCCTAGCTCTTAGGAAAGGAGCTTTCTTAAGGGTAATAGGTTATACTTGACAACATACTGAAAGGACATTTTTAAGGTTGATGAATGATGTCTGTAAGTCTGCTAATTAGCTGTGTCCCCCACGAGCAAGTCATTTAACCTCTAAGGATCTCCAGTCTCTCATTTGTAAAATAAGGGATTAAAAAAAAAGATTCTTTTTTGACATGCAGAGATGTGGAAGTTGGTGGCTTGAGTACTAAGCTGCCATCTTAAATTCTCATGGGAAACCTGTGTCTTACAAAACTACGTGAGCTGCATTGCACTTGGAGGAAATAAAACCCAGGGAAGTTCTGGAACAAGGGCCACATCCAGAGATGAGGAGACTCTGACTGCTATTTTTTTTTCACTCTTAAAGGATTGCTGCTTCTTGTCCCCTTATGCTGAGACACTATGAAGACAGTTTTTTCTTTTTTAAAATTTAATTGCAAAAAAGGGAACAGTGGAACTTTTGGGGAAAGATAGCATAAAGAAACAATTCTGGGGGGCACGCCTCATCAACAAGGGTAACTGCATAATGAACATTTGTATACCTAACACTGAATTGTATCCCACATCTTTAAAATTAAAAATTAAAAAAAAGAAAAATCAGAGTGACTACAGAAAAAAAAAATCCTTGAGAGGTAGGGGAGGTGACACGATTCTCATTTATTTGTTTATTCTTATATGAATGTTCATAATGTCTTTACTTGCAATGGCCTAAAACTATAAACAACCCAATGACCACCAACAGGTGAATGGAAACAGACACTCACAAAGAATGAGTGACTTACTAGCATCACACAGCCAGGGGGTAGCAAAAATAAAATAAAATAAAATAAATAAATAAGTAAATAAATAAAAAGAAACAATTCTTAAACATAATATTGCATATACTATTTCTTGCAACAAAAAACACATATTAAGTATACTTAACCTAAATATATTATATTAGGTAGATTTTCTTTCCTCTGGTAAACTTTAATTTCAAGAACTTTAGGAATCACTGATGCACATGAAGTTAAAGGACAAACTGATCAATGAACTAGCATCAAACAGGCACACACACTATGTGAAATTAATATGCGAAAACTAAAACAATAGGAGAGAATGAAAATATATCTTAAAAGAGATGTTAAGTACTTTCTGTTGTGGATGGAAAGAAAAAAAATGTAGTGGTCATGTTACTTACTACTAACTCTGAGCTCAGACAAGCAACTGGGAAATGAGAGAGGGTCACTCTGCAATGTGTCTCAGAGTTAATTAAGAGAATGAAAGAGGACTGTACATTTTAATTTATATGTTTCTACTGCTAGTCTTCCATGAGCAGCAATCTTCTATGGACAGGATCATCTTATATATAAGCCTCGGAACTAAGCTTGTAGGGGTTTATTGGTTTCTGGCATCACCCAGCCAAAACTGTATGCAGGGCTTGGCTGTAGATTCAGAAGCAATAGGTGAAATCCTTATTCTCTTCTCCTCCAGTAGTGCTCCCGTTTGCCACAGGGGGTCCTTCATCACAAGCCCTACACTCTTGCTCTCCTCAGCCATGTTCTTTTGTTTCTTTGCTTGTCCTCAACCCTTAACAGGCTGATAACCTGTTAGCATTATCTTTTTGGGGTCTGTATGCCATTGTTAGCTTTCCTGTCCTTCCTTACAATTTTTTTAGGATACCTATATTTTATTTCATCTCAGGAATTCATTTCATCTCTATTTTCCTGTTTAAAAAGGCTTTTGCCAGGCATGGTGACTCATGCCTGTAATCTCAACACCCTGGGAGGTCGAGGCCGGAGGATCACATGAGTCTAGGAGTTCAAGACCAGCCTAGGGAACATAGGGAGACCTCATCTCAACAACAACGAAAAAACCAAATTAGCTGGGTGTAGTGGCATGCCTCTGTAGTCCCAGCCGCTTAGGAGGCTGAGGCAAAAGGATTGCCTGAGCCCAGGAGATCGAGGCTGCTGTAAACTGGGATCATGACACTGCACTCCAACCTGAGTCACAGAGTAACTAAAATTTTTTAAGAAAAGGCTTTATCAGTACCTAAATTCTTTTTTTTTTTTTTTTTTTTTTTTGAGTTGGAGTCTCACTCTGTTGCCCAGACTGGAGTGCAGTGGCACGCTCAGGGCTACCATAGCTTCGACCTGCTGGGTTCAGGTGATCCTTCTGCCTCAGCCTTCCAAGTAGTTTGAACTACAGGAACGTGCCACCATGCCTGGCAATTTTTTATTTACTGTAGAGATGAGGTCTTGCCAAGTTGCCCAGGCTGGTCTCAAACCTGCAGACTCAGACAATCCTCTCTTCGTGGCCTCCCAAAGTGCTGGGATTATAGGCGTGAGCCACTTAGTACCTGGCCAGTATCTAAGTTCTAATTCCTGAAGTGTGGTGGTTGTGGGTAGTAAGAAAGCTTGGGTCCCTTCTGATACTGAAGAACTCTCTACCAGGTTTTCTATAACAGATGCTCTATGATATGCTCTTATTTTTAAATTAAAAAGTAATTATTTATTAATTGTTCAGATTGAAAATATACCATGCTTTAAAATATGTGCTCAATGCAAATGATCTTTTCAGGAAATGTTTATCTTATAAACAGATTTATTTTATAAAGTCTGATAGTAGATCTAATCTTGGGATTTATTTTTTAGTCCATTGACCATCTTTGTTCTGTTTCTTTTTTTAAAAAATTGTGGTAATAATATTCAACACAAAATCTACCCTCTTCACCAATTTTTAAGTGTATGGTACATTATTGCCAACTATAGGCACAATGTTGTATAGCTCATTGAGACCTCTAGAACTTACTCATCTTGCATAACTGAAACTTTAAGCCCATCAAACAGCAACTCTCCCTTTCCCCCTCCACCTAGCTCTTGGCAACCATCCTTCCACTCTGTTTCTGTGAATTTAACTATTTTAGATGTCTAATATAAGTGGTATCATGCACTATTTGTCCTTCTGTGTCTGGCTTATTTCACTTCACATAATCTTCTCCAGATTTATCCACACAGTTGCCTATGGCAGAATTCCCTTTTTGAAACTGGATAATATTCCTTTGTACGGTTCTATTACATTTTCTTTATTCATTTATCTCTTAATAGACATATAATGAACATGGGAGTGCATAGATCTCTTTGAGATCCTGATTTCAACACAGATTTGAACTCCAAGGGTCCAGTTGTGTGCAGATTTTCTTTGGCCTTTGCCACCACTTAGCGAGACCAACCCCTTTTTGCCTTCTCCTCCTCAACTTACTCAGTGTGAACACAATGAGGATGAAGACTCTTATGCTGATCTACTTCCACTTAATAAATAGTAAATATATTTTCTCTTTTTTATTATTTTCTTTCTTTCTTTTTTTTTTTTTGAGTTGTAGTCTCACTCTGTCACCCAGACTGGAGTGCACTGGCCGCTCCTGGCCACCACAGCCTTGACCTGCTGGACTCTGGCGATCCTTCTGCCTCAGCCTTCCGAGTAGCTGGAACTACAGGTGTGCGCTACCACGCCTGGCTAATTTTTTGATTTATTGTAGAGATGAGGTCTCGCCAAGTTGCCCAGGTGGGTCTTGAACCTGCGGGCTCAGGCAATCCACTCACCTCAGCCTCCCAAAAGGCGGGATTACAGGCTGAGCCACCGAACCCGGCTTTTTATTATTTTCTTAATGACACGTTCTTTTCTCTAGCTTACATTTATTTATTTATTTAAGTTGGAGTCTCACTCTTTTGCTCAGGCTGGAATGCAGTGGCAGGATTATGGCTTGCTCAACCTTAACCTGAGGTCAAGCAATACTTCTCCTTCACCTCTTGAGTAACTGGGACTGAAATGGCTATTAGTGACCTAACCAAGGTAACTCCATTGTATAGTAGTTCTTCCATTATGTCTCCATGTAACTGTCCTAGCTGTTCCAGTAAACAGTATACCATGTCTTGTTGACCGAACTCCAGGGACTTTCCATTCACGGGCTGTGCCCGGGACATAAAGTTAACTGAAACTCCCTAATGGTCAAAAGTTCCCATTTGGATTTCTAAGTTGCTGGTTTATGATTGCTAA
>CAUYQG010042572.1:0-35070 GCA_963574415.1 Tarsius wallacei
GGATTAATGGTGGTGGGTATCTATCTGAGGATGGGGAGACACCTCTTATCAACAAGGGTACCTGAACGAAATATTTTTGTATGCCTAACCCCTAACTGTACCCCACAATAACATAATAAAATAAAATTAAAAAAAATAAAATAAAATAAAAAAAAAAAATAAAGAAAAAAATAGTTTATAGTAAAAATGCTATGGTATCTGTTGGAGAGAGGAAAAACATATATGTGTGTGTGTGTGTGTGTGTGTGTATTTATATACACCTATTACTTTATATATTAAAAGACAGACATTGGCAGAAAGAAACATATCTATATGTTCATATGTGTATGAGTTATCTCTTAAACAAAACAAAAGAAGCCAGTAACAGTAGTTGTTTTGGGGAACAAAAACTGGGAGACAATAAATCGGGGTAGGAAGGAGACTTACTTTGTGTCATATATCCTTTATAGCATTTTTTGCAGGCATGCTAATTTCCATTTTAAAATAATATAAAATAAAACTGTATAAATAATATTTACAATCATAAAATATTGAATAATAATTACCAGAAAACTTTTTGCACCTTCAAACATGATGCCTATATTGAAAGCAAGAAAATGACAAATATAGGTAAACCAGCAAGCAATAATCTGCTTATGTGCCTTTTGCAGTCATTTGTAGAATCACTTTGGAAGGAAAAACTGTCATACTAGAAGGTGCTTTGATGACACCTTGAATTACAGATAGGCTCACATCTGTTTGGAATTAAAAACATTAAGAAGTATCTTTTTTACAGCCAAATCAAGTGATACCAGCAAAAACTGCATCTAGAAAAGTACAAAATACACATGTGAAATACTTGTTCTAATTTAATCAGGGCTTTACAGGAACTTGCTTGATATATTTATCATAATGAGATCTGAGAAAACTGAACTTGCAAACTTTTTGGTGGTTAACAAACATTTAAGAAATAGTGTCAGGCCGGATGCAGTGGCTCAGCCTGTAATCCCAGCACTTTGGGAGGCTGAAGCGAGAGAATTACCTGAGTTCAGGGGTTCGAGACCAGCCTGGGCAACGTGATGAGACCTCGTCTCTACAATAAATCACAAAAATTAGCTGGGCATGATGGCGTACATCTGTAGTTCCAGCTACTTGGAAGGCTGAGGTGGAAGGATTGCCTTAGCCCAGCAGGTCGAGGTAGCAGTGGCCGTGAGCATGCCACTTCATTCCAGCCTAGGTGACAGAGTGAGACTACAACTCAAAAAAAAAGGAAGAAAGAAATAGTGTCAAAATATTTAACAAATTATCTTCAAAAAATTGGAACATTCCCTAAGACAATTTCTAAAGCACAGTAATTATTCAATAAGCATTTCCTGAATTTACTTTAATAAATGGAAAATACATGGTAAATGAATTAAAGTAAATATATACCTTGAATGTTCAAACTGCACTATTTATGGAGAATAACTTTCTTCAATGGGTTCACCTCATGATATTTTTTTTTCAGCGAGTCAAAAAAGAATGGTGAAAATACCAGCTTTTATTATATTTAATGAGATCTTTTGTAACTACTTGAGCAGTAACCTTGAGATCTTTATCTGCCATGATGGTTAGCAGGGGAAGGTAAGAGCTTTTAAACTCAAGGTTGAATTATTATCTGCCTCCATGGGGAAAATGATCATCAGAAAGGGGTAAGAGCTATATGAGGTGAGAAAGCAACTTCATGCATTTTTAAAGATGAAAAGTGGTTAAAAGTTGACAAGCTCAGCAGATTTTTTTAAAACCAAATATCCATTAACCCACCAAAGGCATTGTAATACTATTTTCCTCTTTTTAACTGCAATAGACAAGTCAATTCCAATGAAAATAAAACCTTAGATTTAGAAATAGAATTCCCTTTGTGGTGGTATAAGTAATTTGAGTGTTCTAATTCGCAAATTTAAAAACAGCATAATTAGTAGTCTGATTAAACTGAGGAACACACTTGGATTAGTATTTTCTTTGGCCAATAGAAGAGACATAATGGTTGCTCAAAAACCATTTTACTCTGTCATATATGTGTGACTCTACTCTCAACAGGAAGATATTTCTAATGAAATTTTTAGTAGTAACCTAAAAATATTGCTTTACCCCATTCTTTGATCCATGTCACACTGAATACTTTTCAGTGATTACTATCATATATTCATTAATCAGTGAAAATATGATACATTTTAAATTTATATACTTATATGCATTAGAATTCTTAAAATATTATAATATCAGGACAAATAATAAGAATTTTTAAGAGGCAGAATTTGATATGTGATGAAGGCTCATGTACCTGAAATGCATGTGAAATATTGCCTGATTGTAACAAGAGGTCCAATATTGTGCTAGGCTTTGCATTAGGTGCTACATTGAACCTTCAGAGCAATACTTACTATGTAGTAAGAGTGACTTTCCAATTTTATAACAGAGAGCAACTCTATGTAGGACATACTACTTTATTCTCAAATGCATAAGTGGTTTACCCAAAATGGTAGGTGGTGAAGACAAACATGCACCCAGGAAGTTTGACTCCCTGTTCTAACTACTGAGCATCTTGAAAAATCTTGCTCTGTAACCACCCTGAGATGGGTAGGAAACTTTATTAGTTTGATGGTAAATAATGTAAGACAACAGCTTGTTAATAATAAAGTACTTATAGAGTAAATTACAAAATACCACAAATAAACTTTAAGGAATATTCATTCTTTTCTGCAGTCTAGCATTTCTTAATGGAAAAATTAAGAAGCACTGCCGCTGCCATAATTATTACTGTGGCTTATCTTCCTCTTTGACCCATCCAAAATTTGGAGGAAATCATCAAAATAGGGAACAATTCCTCCCACCCTATAATATCCACATATTTCCAGAGTTGAGGCTATACTTAAGAGATAATGTAAAATATTCAAGGGCATCTAATAAGAACATATAGTAAAATTGTTATTTCTAAATATAGACTTCACATGGAGAGAAACACAAGATTTTCAAATCAATTATTTTAAACTCATCATATTTCTTCCCTCAAATATATATCTCAGTTTTGCCATTAATGTAGAAAAATAAGAAGTCATTTATTTTAACACACAAGCCAAGTCGTCTTTTATTCCTTCTATTAAACTAATATTTGTTTAATAAATATATATTTTTTCCAGAGATCATACTATTTGTTTCCACTTAAATATTTCTAAAAAATAGCATCTTTCATATGCCATGGATTTGTATTTTCATGCGGTTAAAGACAGCACATCAAGTGTATATAGTAGATCAACTCAAAACATGCACATCAAAGCTGTTGCTGAATTTGTGCCAAAAATATGAAAAAAAAGTAGATATCACCAGTACCTTAGGTTAGTCCATTTGAAATTGTATACAAAGGCTTAGAAAACCACTCAAAACTGCAATATATTTCAGAACTTCAAAGGACAAGAAAAAGCATGTAAATGGTTTTATTTTCCTTTGTTCTTGCTTTCTTGAGTTGTGAAATAGGAACTCACTGGATCCCATCAAGAATGATGCCTGAAAACCAATGAACTCAGAGTAGTGCCATAGAATCCTAACGAAAGGCCTTTATTCCCTATGCCAGACATCACTAATGATTTCCCAATTCTTACACAAAACCTATGGAAATACCATACTTGAACTACACAGTGCTAACTGCTTTTAAAAATAAAGTATTTACCAACATTTAAAATGAGTATATTTCTGAATTTTCAGTTTTTCTTGGCAAATCATATGATACGTAAGTTGAATTCCCTGATGGCTGGAGCTGAATAGCAAACCAATCCCTTCTTGCTTCCCACTGTCCCCTCCTTTCCTCAGTCTCCTTTCCTTCTTCCTACTGCTTGTTTCTTACAAACATAAGTTTACAACCCTTGCACTTACCCGTGCTTCATCATCTAATTTCCACATTTATGTTCATGACACACCTATTTCTGTGACATTTAAGCTCAAAGAATTTTTCATGCATCTTTTTCTCATCTCATTTTATTATTCATTTTCCTCTCTAATAGTCACGGCATCTGCATTTCTATAAAACGTACCACCACACACCTTGTCCAGGACTGTAGACGTTTTTCCTTGGATAGTCAACAGGCTGCTAGTTTAATTTCTGACTCTCCTCTCTCCCATAAGGCATTATTAATCAGGGTAATTTTCCTATAAATATTTTTTTACCTTTCTGCTTACCAGTGTACATTTACTAATTTTTATAGGATATACTGTGGTTTGTTCTTAGTACCATACTTTGAATCTCTAAGTACCTTGTTATGGATGAAGATGGTGAAGCAATCTGAAGTCACTTTGGCCCCCTTGCCCAAACAATTACTGTTGGAAGACTTGGAGCTTTCCTTCTCTGCTCTCTATGACTATGACCTTTCCCTTCTCCAAAATCCTTTAACACCTATTATCTGAGGATACAATGCTAACTTTCTCCTCTCAACTTCTGTTTTTCTCTTCCCTAATTTTCTATTCCCTGATACATCAATGCTATAGTTTGAATGAGCGTATCTTCCCCAAATTCATATGTTGAAACCAAATCACCAATGTGATGGTATTAGCAAGTATTCTTTGAAAGGTAATTAGACATCAGGTCAGAGCCCTGAAAAACAGCTCCAAATTGCTGCTTGACCCTTCCATTGTATGAGGACACACTGAGAAGCTGCTATCTATGAACAAGGAGACAAGCCCTCACCAGACATCAAATCTGCTGATAATTTGATCTTGGACTTCCCAGCCCCTAGAACTATGAGAAATATATTTCTATTGTATACAAGTCACTCAGTGTATGGCATTTTGTTAGCAATGAAAATGGACTAACACAATCATAGACTCTTAAATGGTAAGAACTATGTTTTATTCTGTATATTCAGCACTGTGATGGGTAGAATAGGAATTTTTGAAGTGAATTAAATTATGTAAATTACTAATTATTAAATTACTAATACTCCTCTCTAGTCTAATTTTTTTATCAGGATAACGAATCTTTAAACAAGGGAAAGGAACCAGCAATGCAGAGAATGGGTTATTTAAACTCATCTAGCTTTTGAAGAAAGTCAGATTCAGCCCTCACCACTTAATAGCTGTGAGTCCAGAATCAAATTATTTAAGGTTAGAGAATTTAATAGTTTTCAGTTATAACAAATTAATTATTCAGAAGAAGAACATCAACTTTCCAAGAGTGTCTCAAGAATGCAATATGCTCATTTATTTAATGTGCCAAGTACACTGGCTAAGTATAGACAGTGCTGGGCACACACTGAAGACTGAATAATATTAGAAATTTATTTTAGAAAAGCAAACCAAAGTAAGGTCATTCAAATAGTTAGAATTTATCACCTTCATACCTAACAGATGTAGGTTTCACATGCAAAAAAATAAAAGCCTCTTCGGGATAGAGTGGACTAGCCATCACATGGATGATCAATTAAAATTAATTCATATTTGTTGATACAATGGATATTTATGCATCTCCTGCTCTCTGCCAAGCACCATGCTGAACAGTAGGGATGTTGTAGTGAAAAAAAAATGAACTAGAATTGGTTCCTGCACTCATGGGATTAAACAATCTGGAAAGGAAAATAGAAATAGATGTTTAAAAAACAATAGTGTCATAGGAAGAAGAAATGCATAAAGCCATGACAGCTTATCTATAAAAAAGCTAATGCAGCAGGAAGGGACTGCCCTAAGAAAGTCATTTTTATTTTAAGACCTGAAAATCAGTATTTGTGACCAGGTTAAGAGTCGGGGAAGGAGGAGGAAAGTGAAGAGGAAAGTAAATATTAGCATGGGAGAATGAGATGGGAAAACATTACTTAAAAAGTGGCATTAAGTTGCATGGTAGACAATGATGGCGCAGAAAGAAGATTTGTGCAGCTGAAAGGGGAGTGTGGAGCTGAGGAGTAGCTGGCACCCAGAAAAGCTGGAGAAGCAGAGGATACACTGTAAAAGCCTAACAAACATATTCAGGATTTTGGATATGACTTTTATGGACAATAAGAATCCATTGAAAGACTTCAAATATATGTGGAAGAAATGTGATCATATTGTCTTTTAATATTGTTTTGGGGTTTTTTAAAATTTATTTTATTTTGAGATAATTGTCATGATGGCTTTCAAAAATGACTTGCTTAGCAAGTGATCAGTAAGTAAAAAATTAGGTGTGAAGAATTGGGTATGGAGATGACTATAGTGATTTATGTAGAGTGAGTATTTTTTTATTTAATTTTTCTTCTCTTTGGGAACCATTCACCCCTATTCCTAATGTAAGTGTTGTGCATGGAGCTACCTACACTCTTTCTATCCAGGGATTAGATGTTCAAACTATCCACCTTTCCCATCACTATGTTGGTCCTGGAATTAATAATATACCCAAAGAAGGCAAAGCAGTTTCATTTGAGAGGCTGATATGGATGCTGAGGGAGAAAAAAAAAAGATCAGAACTCATTGGGAGAAGCTGATGCTAAAGATCATGTCAATCTGAGCCTCTGAAGCTTCTTTGCTATAGCAGAGAGTGCCTAGTCACAAGGTTAACCCAGCAGAAAGCATAGTGAAGTGGTCATTTGGATTTCTGTCACTGGAAACTTCAAAGTCCAGTGTAGTGGTTCTATAAAGAATGAAGAAAAGAAAAAGACAGAACAATACATTGTACAAACCTGAAGTTAAAAAGAGGTACAAATGGGTCAAGTTTATAGTTTAAATAGTTATATTCAAATTTAAGATATTGCACTTATGTGAGAATAAGTGCAATGTATGCACTTGCAAGATATGCAACACATATCTGTTGAATTTTATCTGATGAAAAATGAGAAATGAACAGAAGAATATTTGTAGTGATTTTTTTGTCATCAAAATTCTGGCATAAGCATTGTATAAAAATGTATAGCCCTTGCTTTCCAAAGCACACATGGCATTCATAATTTTATTTTCTATTTTGCTGTCTTTCAGCACAGCTCTGAAGCAGTGCGCTGCCCAGGTGGCAGAATTGAGTGGCACTTCTGGATTTGTTCTGGGTAAAGACACTTCTGAGGTCAGCTTCTTCATGACTTTGGACTTTGTTGGGTTTGGGAATCACTCTGCTGATTCTGAAGTTATGGACTCGGTGAGTCTATGTGGTAACAAGTTACTTCTTAAGTGGTGCCAGTATCCAAACTGTGATACTTTTTCAAGAGTCATGCTTAACACAGAATGATCTTAAAATAGACTCAATAACCAAGAGCTAGATCAAGGCAATTTCATCAACAACAGCCTTGTGCTTGCCATAACACATTTTGCACTAGACTGATAACATAGAAAATGGACCCAATTGTACTTAAGTGTGTCAATTGAAGCTACCTAAATTTTCTTTTGTTTGAGGGCTTGATCTTTCCAAGAATGACAACTCATTCACAGATTGTGGTTTATTGGATTAAGTCCCACAACCTCCATTGTCACATAAGTCCTGATAGAAATTGTCTAAGAACTTTCCTAAGAGACTAGTGATTAGCTATTATCATGGCCTTTTCCTCACTATTGGGCTCTTGAACCATTCACTCACAGTCTTTTCTACTATCTTGGGAAAATTCTTCTCACCCAGCAGTTTCTTGTGACCCTATACTTTTCTAATTCTCCTGCATTGCTGACACTTTTTCATTTCTTTTTACTTTCTGATTCTGTGAGCCATAAGATTCTATTTAAAGCTTGTAGATTTCTTTTTTCCTGCATTTAGTCTTCCTGAATTTATTTCAGGCTCCCATTTACTCCTATCAAAAATTATATATCTATCTTCCCATCATGTTAAACTCAACATCCTCAAAGTAAAATCATCAATTTTATTCCTAAACATGTCTTTAGCTATTCCTTCAAATAAAATGAGGCACAAATAAAACATCATTCATTTTGCATACTAAAATTAAAAAGAAGCATATTTAAATATTTTATTTTCATAAATATAGTTAAATGAGTTTTCTCATGAAAAGCTAAAAATGATGTTCAGAAAGATATCCTATTCTTATTCATGTTCAATTATATTTCAGAAAAAGAAAAAAATACAACTGTTATTTTCCTCCCACACTGGTTTTGTTGACTAATAATTTGCATTTTTCATTATTGTTTGTGTGAGAGAACAAAAATATTAATGTACCTACCATTTTTGAAAAGTTGATTTCTACATTCCTTCTCTCCTCTTCCCTCTTTCCCGGCTCCTGCTACTGTCTGCCAGTGGCAGAAACTAACTGCCAGCTGGTATGGGCATTGACCAGGGAAGTGTTGTTGCTGGAGGCTATGGGTTCCAGCCTTCACATGGAAGCACAGGCAGCCGGAATGATGTGAGGCAAATGATGATAGATGCTTATTCAACTGCATCTCTTTACTATCTGCTGCTTTGTATTTGGATGAGGAGAATTAATATTAATTCGTGCCATCTATGTGACACTGAACTAATCATTTTAAATAAACCACCTCTTTTAATCTTCCTGATGACAGCCTGAGGTAGCTATACTAGGTGGTGCAGTCAGTATTTGAACTGAGGTCAGTTTAATCCCAAGTCCTCACTGTTTCCACTGCATCAAGCTGGCATCATAAGAAATAAAAGATATTTCAGAGAACATTCCACACAGTTTTTGTGTTTTCTCCTTTAAGAGAGTCATTAGATTGGTGAAATACTGCCAATGCATTTTGTTAATCTACTCTTATCTCTGATTTCTAACTTTTACATATGGGATCAGAATTAAGAACTTCATCTTGTGCTTTAAAAAAACAGAATTAAGAAACCACATGAGTATAAAGACAACTATATAAACAGCTTGTGTGACTATGGACAAGATATAATTTCTACTTTCTAGGTTAAGACACTTTATTTTACAAAAATTTACATAAAAATCTTTACCAAAAAAGGTGTTAACTATGCACTCACAAATTAGGAGATTTTGTCAGTGTTTCTTGCCATATAAAGGATATAAATATATTGAAGATAATTTTTATATAAGCAGTCCACATTCATGTTGAAAAATGTAAAAATCATACAGTCTTGATTTCCTTTATAAGTTATAATAAGGTAATACATTAAAAAGCTTTTAAAAGTCACAGAATTTCTTATAAAAAGTCCACCCCCAGAAGCAAAAATTATGTACGTCCTTTGGTTTAGCTTTTTCACAGTTGATTCCATCATTTTAAATGTTTGTGTGCCCAAAGTCATCAATTATAAACAATACCATTGTTTAAATGATATATGTGTATCATCTGTATGATGACCACTGATGTACCTAATTCTGAACTGTACCCCGCATCTTTAAAATATAAAAATTAAAAAACAAAACAAGTTTTTAAAAAAATTATATATGTATATTATTTATATCTTAAGTAATCAATTTAAAGCAATATAATTGATACGCCATTGCAAAACTGACAAATTTATCACACTACATTACTAATATATCATTATATATGCATGTATACAAACAAACACACACACACTTTTACATATATATACTTTTAAGTCCTAATTTGACTATCTTTGTAACTTAAATTATATTCTTATAGCTCTCTTTTTGTCCTATTAACTTTCGTGAGTAATTTGTGGATTCTCCTATGAAAAATAAGAATGATATTCCTCTATACTTCTCTCTGCTCCCACACCAAACCTTCTTCTATGCTTCCACTTTATATCACCAAGATTGCAAAAATGTGAGCACTATTCTACAACCAAACATATACCACCCATTCTCAATCCATCAATTGACTCTAATTGTGGAAAACTAATGAAGGACTATTTAAATTTTGTTTACTGTAAACTCAAACTTGATAGTAAATATGAGTGTATTGAAATATAATAGTAAATATGAAAATATATTGAAATATATATTAAAACAAAATTGGAAGAGAGCTCAAACACTGCCAGAAACTCTTTCCAGTTTGCTACCTTTCTTTTAGTTATTTCTTAGTGTCCTATAGAGTGTAGCTGTTCATTGCCAGTATTAGCATAATGGATGTTCTGTGGGCTTTGTTTTCATTGCTTGCTTAACAAACTGTATTATAAAACCTCCATTTGGAGGAATTTCTATTAGAAATACCATTAAGCTTTTCTTGGGAAGAAAAATGCAGATGGAATAGAAGAATAGATGCTTCTTGTACATCATCTACAAAATCTAAGTAATTTATGATTAGAGACATATGATATAGGGTCACCAAGGTGACTGACTATAGCCCTTCTGAAATAACAAAAAACAACAACAAAAAAAAACACCAAGGTTCTTGGGAGCAAATAATGCTTAGATAAGGACATATTTCCAAACCAGGTCATGGGGATATTTTGTTTGATAATACATAGTCTTGAGTTTCTGACAGCTAAATGACTCATGACTCATATGATATTATTTTAAGAGATACCAAGAGTCAAGGCTACAGGTAACTCAGTCCTCCTAGCCAGAGAGGGAGCATGATTTATAAATGTTCAAGAGATGAAAAACTTTCGGTATACAGCAGACGGTGCAATTTTTTCATGTTTCAAAAAAAAAAGTCAGAGTGGATTCTCAAACTATGATACTACTACAAAGAAGAAGCACAAGGCCTTAAAAGGTAGTTCTATTAACAACTTCCTTGATGTAGCTGAAGCAACATTTATCTCCCATTTCCAATTCTTATTCATGCACTTACAAACAAACCATACACTTGAAAGAAGAACTTTAACCTTGTTAAGATAATTTCCAAAAATCAAGGAGAGCAGGTAACTTTACTTTCTGCATGTATCTGCCAATCTGTGTGAATCAAAAGTGACTAACTTTTAGAGGTAAATAAGTCATATGTTTTAATATGTATTATTTCTAGCTTGGTTTTTTTCTTACCTGCTATGTACACTGCAGCATGTGGTGAAAACATATAATCTCACATTTGTCTCAGAATAAATAGTTGAGTATGTTAAAGATCAAGGTAAATAACCCAAACAACTAAAATGTATTCATGTGTGTGTGTGTGTGTGTGTGTGTGTGTGTATAATAAGAGAGAGAGAGAGAAAGAGAAAATACCACAACCACAGACCACAAAACCAAAAATCTTCAAACTATGTAAATAACATTATAATGGATACAAAAATATGTGGTTATCTCTACATATCTCAATAGGGTCAACATTTCCTTGACTAGAAAGCAAGCAGTTGTTGAAAAGTACAACCAAAATCTTTTAATTCAAAATAAAAAGAGTTATTATAAACAAGCTATAGGAAAAGTGAATAAATTGCCTGACTGCAGAATCCACGGCAGGTAGAAATGTAAGATGACAAAAAAAGAGGTAAACTTTTGTTTTGCCATTCCATTGAATAGTGGCATCACTGACTGTGCTTTTCAATCTGAACACTTAAACCAAAAAAAAAAAAAAAAAGAAACTGAATGGCTATGAATTAGATTGAGAACCAAACAGAAGAAAAAATTAGCTCTGCAGCTAATAATTAATGTGAGCTAAAAAGATGTGAATAAAATACAAAATTAAAGATCTGTGACTTTTAAGACACAGAATAGACTTGCTATGTAGGTGACTAATCTGCTGATACATAAAATAAAGTGTTAAAATATGAAACAAGAAGTGAACACCAAGGCAGAGAACATGGTTAAGTTAATAAGAAAGTGTTTCAAGACTGATTGACCACATGTATAGCTCTCCTAGGTCATGCCTCTGATTATCATTATGTAAGTTTGAAAAAAAAAGGAGGTCCAAATAGAATCTCTTTTTTATTCATTATAAGCAGAAAATATTTAATATAAAAAGCATACTCTCCCACAACCCCCAAAAGTAAACAAAAATAATTGAATATAACAATAAAAGAGGCAGACAAATGTATTTTAGTAGAAGACTGACTGGAAAAAAAAAGAAATTTAAACACATTGAAAGCAAACTGAAGAGATTTAAAAAAGGACATAAGCAAGCAACTGTAGAATTTAAAGATACATTAAAAAAATTTTTTAACTTAAAATTTAAGCGTATATAGCAGGGCAATTAGGATATTTCACTTTCAGCTGTTATAAAATAACAGAAAGTAAAGTTACTGTTGCATCTTAAACAACCGGAAAACATGACAAAATTTATAAAATAATAGTTTTCATTGATTGAATAACAGCCAATGCAAAAATGTTATCTCTAAGAAAAAGAAGTGCATAACTGCAATCATTTCAATCTTCTGCCAGAAAGCAAATATCACATGTTACATACAAGGAAACAATGACAAAATAGTAATAGATGTTCCTTTAGAAATTATACAAGACAGAAGAAGATAGAATGGCTTCTTTTAAGTTCTAAAGGAAACTATTAACCTAGGCCTTATATATTCATTTAAATATACCTTGAATATTAAAGTGAAATAAAGACTTTCTCAAACTTAAACTGACAGATTTGACGTCAGTGGACTCACACTAAAAAACAGTTAAAGGATGTTCTTCAGGGAGAAAAATGACAGAAAATTGGTATTTTGAGAAAATTGGTATTTTCTCAAAAAAACCTGTTATAAGTGATAAATATGTGGTCATATATAAAAGATGTTTTACCTATTTTTAACTTTTTTTAATCAAAGAGATAAGTGATTTTTTACATATAAAGTTATTGTGGCATTTATAACCACAAGGAAATAAAACTTATGACAAAATAGCCTAAATAGTAGGGGCAGGAAATTGGAAATGAATAAGATTTTTACATTATAAATGATGTTGCATAATATCATTTGAAGGTAGACTGGGAAGAGTTAAAGAAAAAAATTATAAACCCCAGAACAACCTTGAAGAGGTACAACAAAGATACATAATATAAATAGTAAACTAATCATTGATAGAAAATGGATACTAGAAAGTCAATTCAAAAGGAGACAAAAAAGAGGAAAGAGAAACAATGATCATATAGAAAACAACAAAATGTAAATTTTTGTAACTTTATTTTATTATAGAGATGTGGGGTACAAGTCAGGATTGGGCATAAGTAATCTACATGCAGGTGAAATTTGGGCTTCCAACTGGTTCTCACTTCCCCTGGTTAGGACCGTGTCCCCTTTCTGATGTTACATGTACCACCTCCTTAATGTTCTGGTCCCACCTATGAGGGAGAACATGTGGTATTTGATTTTTTGTTTCTGTGATAGATCACTAAGTATGATTGTCTCCAACTCCATCCAATTTGCTACGAAGTCCATGATTTTGTCCTTATTTATGACTGTGTAATATTATTTGAGGTATTCAAATAAATTTTTTTGAGGTACCACAAACAAATCATTAAATGTAGGGGTCCCAAACACCCAGTTTAAAAGACAGTCGTGTCAACCTTGATTTTTTTTTTAAAAGAGCTCAATGTTCTCAAGAAGAAATCCATTCCAAATATAATAATATATGTTAAGAGTGGATGGAAGAAAAAGTATAGACCATGCAAACACTGATCCTAGGAAAAGTTAATGGCTTTATTAATTTCAGCAAAGTAAAATTCAGAGTCAAGAGTATTACCAAGGATAAGTAGTAACATTCTATAACAATTTCAATTTATTAACAAGAAGTAATCTGAAGTGTGTATGTACCCTAAAACAACTCTAAAATACATAAAACCAAAACAGACCAAGTTGAAAGGAGAAATATACAAATCTACAAAGCTTTCTGAATGCCATTTCTCCTTTCAGTTATTTATAAAACAAATAGACAAAACTTCAGTAGAGATGTAGATAACCTGAAAAATTCCCTCAACCAGCTTGACCCAGGTGACGTTTATAAAAAAAGTCCCTCCAACAACAGCAAGATGTACACTGCGCTCTGGTTCATGCGTAACATTCACCAAGATACACTAGGCCGTAAAACAAGTCACAATGAATTTAATAGCAATTGCAATCATAAAATTAAATAATGAAAGTAAATTAAATCAATAGAAAGACAGTCTGAAAAAAACAAGATCTATGAAAATTAAACAGTGCGCTACAACAAAATGGGTTAAGGGAAAAGCCACACAAAAAAAGTTTAAACCATTTTTAACTGAATGTAAATGAAAACCTAACATATCAAAAATTGTGGCATATAGCTAAAGCAGTGTTTAAAGAGAAATGTGTAGCTTTAAATAACTATATTAGAAAAAAGCATCCAACATTAACAGTTTTCAACAATACTCAGAAGCTAGAAAATGAAGAGCAAATTAAGTACAAAATATGCAAAAGGAAATATTTAATAAAGATAAGAGCAGACATAAATTGAATTTAAAAATGGAAAACACTAGAAGATAAATGCTACTAAAAGTTGGCCTTTTGAAAAGATCACTAAAATTAATAAATTCCCTGCTAGACTGATTATTTAAAAAGAGAAACAGAAGTACCAATTGCCAATATAAAGAAATAAAGAAGAAATACCACTACACATTTTAGAGGCATTAAACAGGTAATGAAAGAATGGCATGAAAAAATTTATGCAAATACATTTATAACATATGAAATGGACAAGTTATTTGAAAGACACAATGTACCAAAATTAATTTAAGAAAAATAGAAATTTGTAATACATTTATATCAATTAAAGTAATTCGATCATTCATAATAAAACATTTTTCTACAGTGGATTTATTACTGTCACATTGCTTCATTGGGAAATTCTTCATTTAGGGAAATGCTGATCTTCTACAAACTCAGGGGAAAAAGGAGAAAGAAAACTTTTGAATGCATTTCACTAGGCTAGCATTACCCTTATAACAAAAACAGATAAAGATAGTACACAAAAAGACATTAGATGGGCAAACAGATTATTTTTTCTCTATGACTGAGAACAAGGCATGAATGTAAACTCTTATCATTTTGATTCAGAATTTCCTTTGAGAGCCTATTCAGTAAACTAAAGTAAGAAAAATAAACAAAAAATATAGAAATAGAAAAGACGCTAAACTATCTTTATTGATACATGACATGATTATGTATGTAGAAAACCCTAGGTAATCTGCAAAATTTCTGCTAGGACTAATATTTCAGTGTAAAAATGTAACCTGATCCAAGGTTAATGTACAAAATAAATTTTATTTTTATATACTAGTAGTAAAAAATTGAAAATTTTAATTAAAATCACAATATCATTTACAATATGTGCATAGCCATAAAAATTTGAGGGAAATTTTAACAAAATATCTTTGATTGCTATCCACTAAAAACAATAAAATATTGTTGAGAAAACTTAGAAGGCTTAAGTGAATATAGAATGTATCATGTTTATAGGTCAGTCACTTTAAATTGTTGATAATTCTCATAGATTCAACATGTCCCCCCTCAACATGCAAGCAGGTTTTTAAGATAGAGAAACTGATTTAAAATATTTTTAGAAATGTAAAGTACCTAAAAAGTCAAAACATTTAAAAAAATAAATTTGGAAGACTTGAACTACTTAATTTCAGCATTTATTATAATGTCACAGCAATCAAGATAGTATAAATTATTATAAGAATAAACCTTAGAAACCAATGTAAAGAGTAGAGTCAAGAACCTGCAGATATATGGCCAATTAATTTTCAACAAAGATATGAAGGTAATTTTATGCAGAAGAAAAGTCTTCAGCAAATGATACTGGACAGACTGAATTTTCAAATGAAAAATTCTATTGAACTGAAACCTTTACATCAAACAATATGCAAACATTTACACCAAGTAGATTAAAAACCTATACATTGAAGTTGGAAATGTAAAACTTATATAAGAAAACAAGAGAATATCTTTGCAATCTCATTGCTGGCAAAAACATATAAAATTAAATGAGCAAATAACATATAACCCAGCAATTCCATTTTTAGATTTTTACCCAAAATAATAAAAACCTATGTTCATATTAATACAAAGACTTGAATAAAAATGTTTATAAAAACTTTATTCATAATAACCAAAAACTGGAATAAATTTTGTAAATGTAGGACATTAATACAATGGGATATATTCAGTAAGATCAAAGAATGAACTTCTGATAGATAACATAAATGAAACACAACATCTTTATTCTGAGTGAGAGAAGTCAGACACAAAGCAGTATATATTCTGTGTTTCTATTCACATGAAACTGTAGGAAAGAAAAATCTAATCTAGAGTGAGAAAGCTACTGAGTGTTCGCCTGGGGAAAGACTGGGTGTTGAAGGATGAAGACGGATTGGCAAAGAACATCAGAGAATCTTTTATTCATGAAAATGTCCTATGTCATGATTATGGTGGTTGTACTGGAGTATATATTTATCAAAATTTACCAAATATAAAATGTGCTTATTTCATGTACATAGCTATATATCAGTAAATTTTCATTAAAAACAAAAATATCATTAGAAGTGGCTAAAAACATAAAATTTATAGCTGAAATTGAAGAAATCAATAAAATGGAGGAAAACAGAAACAGCAGAGATACAAGTGAAATGAAGATATCTGACACGGGCATAATTGGTACTTTTTCAAAAAATAAGAAATAAAAAAACAGAAACATTATTTTTCTTAAGCTTCAGTTCTATGGAAAATAAAGTAAAATATTTCAGACATAGTAGAACAATGTCTTTTTTTCTAAGTTAAAGTGGAATCTGTATATAAAGACTAATATTACATTGTGCCAAGAAATTTAAGTATAGACAGAAATATTTCCTGAATTAGTACTGAAGTAATGGACAAAAGATAGTCATAGTGGTAATAGCAATAACAATAATAGTAAAGTTGCCAGTGTGTAGCGGATGAAATAGTTTTACCAAAACGATGTGCCTAAATCTCAACCCCTGATACCTATGAATGGGACTTTATGTGGAAATAGGGTCTTTGTAGATATAATTAAAGATTATCAGACAACATTACTCTGGATTTAGGGTAGATCCAGGGTTCCATGATTGGCACCCTTATAAGGGAACACAGAAGTAGGTTTGAGATATAGAAGAATAGGGAAGGAGGCTAGGTGAAGATGAATGCAGAGATTGCAGTTATGCAGCTGTGAACCAAGGAATACCAAGAACTGCTAATAGATATTGAAACAAGAAGAAAAAGAAGATGAAAAACAAAGGAGAGAAGAAGAAAAGAAAGGAAGAAGAGGAGAAGTAGGAGGAAGAAGAGGCATAGAGGAAGAAAAAGATGGTGAGTGGACTTAATTATAGTAATATTCTCATCTTTCATAATGTGGAGAACAGAAAATAATCCTTATGTTAACAAATCAAGAAAATGTGTAAGCTTTACATTTATTACAGCAGCCAACAAGAGAATAAATTTATACAAGGGACACAAAGCAAAATAAAATGAAACACTCTTGGAGTGTGTAATGAAATATAAATGAAACAAAAACAATAAAAGATTTTTCACTTTAAAAAATAGTGTTGCCGGGCTCGGTGGCTCAGCCTGTAATCCCGTGCCTTGGGAGGCTGAGGTGAGTGGATTGCTTGAGCCCACGGATTCGAGACCCGCCTGGGCAACTTGGCAAGACCTCATCTCTACAATAAATCAAAAAAATTAGCCGGGTGTGCTAGCGCGCGCCTGTAGTTCCAGCTACTTGGAAGGCTGAGGCGGAAGGATCGCCGGAGCCCAGCAGGTCGAGGCTGCGGTGGCCGGGAGCGGCCACTGCACTCCAGTCTGGGCGACGGAGTGAGACTCCAACTCAAAAAAAATAATAATAATAATAATAATAAAATTATCACAGATATAAGTGCAACATAAAAATCCTCTGAGCTCCACTTTTACATATGAGAAATTATTAAATGTGATAAAAATAGCATTTCAAATTAGGAAAGATTATCCAGTGTTGGGACTGGTGGGTATCTAGCTAGGCAAAAGAAAAAAAAAGTAGAAACTCCAAATATTGAAATATAAAGCTGAAAACATATATTAGAAGAAATCACAGGAAAATTATTCTATAAACTGCATGAGGAATGACAGTTTGATAACAATAGCCAAAAGCCATGAAAGGATAGATTGATAACAATTCAGCTATATAAAAACCCTTAAATTTCTGTATGCAGAAGCCATCAGAAACAACAAATTTACCAAACTAGAAAACAATGTTTGCAAATCATGTCACAAAGAGCTAACTTCCATAATATATAAGAAGATTCTTCAAAGTCTTCATAGTCAAAAGGCTACTTAGTTCCTAAAAAAAATAAAAAGCCCCTACAAAACAGTAAGAAAATGACGAACACATAGAAAAATGGGCAAAAGTGATGATCTAACAGTTCACATAGAAATATAAATGGCTCCTAAATGTATAAAAAGATGCTCAGCTTCATAATATGAGAAACGTAAGTTAAGACTACACTAAGATACCATTTTCCACAGATTTGTTTTCCAAAAATAAAGCTTGGGGAAGAGCTTCTTAATTCAGGGTCCGCCTGAGTTTTCATGAGGGAAAGAGGCATCCTCGTGTACTACTGGTGGGAGAATGAAGGTACAACTTGGTGGAGGGCAGTTTGCTGGTTTCCCTCAAAATTACAAATGCATTCATTTGCTTTTACATAGCATTTCTCATCTAGGAATTATTCTAGAGAGATAGTCACACAAGATTTTCACAGGAACATTATTTATAATAGTAAAAAGATTGGAAATTGCCTAAATGTTCATATCCTATATTTGAATGGTATTTTGGAATGGTAAATTGTGGTGGAATTCCTTGCAATTCTAAAAAAAGAATAAGGAAACGAAGTAGAGAACAGCATGTATAGTGTTTACCATTGAGTAAACATGGTGATACGAGAATATATTTGTATTTTCTTGTATATAACTAAAATACTTCTGGGTGAACACACAGGAAATAACAGTTTTTCATGAGATGGGAATTGGGCACCTGAGGAACAGCGTTGGAGAGTGATTTTGTCACTGTATACCCTTTTGTTTTGGACCATTTGAAGATATAGTCTCTTAAAAATAATTTCAAAAGCGTAAGTTATGAAGGAGGGGGTTCTGTTTTAATAAAATGTTAGTTTCCTTGCTTGCAAATTGACGTTGTTTTCACTGGGCAAAAAAAGTGGGCAGTGTAGGGGGAATGCATGTGCGTTTAATTAAATTGCCTCTTCAGCAACATTAAATATCAGTCCGTTGTAAACTGGTGAGGAATATATTAAAATCCTATGGAGACCAAGTTCTGAACTTTGCTTTGACGTTTGAACAGGAAAAGAAGGGGTTAAAGGTGTGCTGTAGGTAAAGGAAGGGTTAAGGGCATTATGCAAGCTGTAAAATAAAAAGGAAGTGCATTACAAAATGCTGAGCTCAGGAGTCTGGCTGCCAGCCAAGCCTTTGCTTTCCTCACTACAGCTGAGGGCTTTCGAAGCTTCCCACCAGTGGGTTTGTCTGAACTGTTTAGGAATGCGGCCGCGGTCGCCAGCTGACGTCAGTGCCGCCGGTTCAGCCGCCGGCCAGAGTCAGGGACTGACAGCGCGGGGGTGGGGGGGGGGGGTTGCGCTGCGCTGCGTGTGACTGACAGGGCTAAGGCTGGGCGGCGGCTCGCGCGTTTGCGTTTCCGCAATGACTGCTACTAATTGATGATCACAGATTTTCTTTGTAATAAGGGGAAAGTTTATTTGTTTTTGTTTTTTGAAAGTCATGGCCGTGTATTGCTTCCGTTTAAGTATTAAGGTTAAGCACAGAATGAAATGTAACATACATCAAGTTGTCAAATTTCAAGGGCCATTTTTTGGGTTTTGTTTCAGAGAGGGAGGTTTGAGAAACAGTAAAAACTTCGGTGATTTTTAACAGTGGAGGGCAGGGCGGTGATGTTTACTGGATAAGGAGATTAATTTTAATTACCTACAGTCCATTTTCACTTTAGAATTGGTACCAGCAAGAAATTGTGTAAGTTTCCAAGTACGATTTTGTAAAACAAAAGATCAGAAAAGAAGAAAAGTTAAGTGGAAACTGCCAAAATTAAAGACATCTCTATTAAAACCACCTCTGGGTTTGACAACTTTGTATTATTGCTGCTGATGTTTCAGCCATTAAAAAAAATTGTGGGTTCTTGGCAACATTTTACGAAGATCATGTTTAGAGCTCTTTCCCCATCATATCCTCTTTTCATGATGGTTGATTTTACTTCTAAAAACATTTTTCTCGACTATTTATTAATTTTGCTTAGTTATATCTAAGAGTTTTGTTAGTCTTCTGGTTCTTAGTTACTGTGAGTCATAGTCAGGAATGCAAGTTTATTAGCTTTTTTGTGCAGGGGGATATGTGGAGCAATGAGAATTGTGGGTGGTATCAGAGAGTGCAGCACAAGTTTGTCGACCGGGCTCTAAAAGAGGCCATTAAACTTCATAGAAAACTTTGTTACTTGAGATGGCCAATAAAGGAAGACTGTTTTGATTGGGTACTGAAGTTATCTGGTATAGTTAAGTTAATTGACTGCCTTTAAGTAACTTTTTCAGGGATCTCAAATTTATAAAAGTAATGTTACTATGATTTTTGATAGAGGCAGTTTTGGCCTTTTATGAGAGGAAGCTTTGTGCTTATTTGTCCTTTCTGTTAAGAAGCTTTTTTTGTATGGTCTTGATGGTTTCCATAGGCATTAATGGCGTTCTCAGTCACTGATTTCACTTGTGTAGCAGCCCAGCTAAGGAGAAGTCAGCAGGTAGACTAGGAAGAAACAAAACCAGGAAAACCTACGACCATCTTTGGCAAAAGGTAAAATGCTCAAAGTGCTAAATTACCCAGGTGTTCAAGTGCTCAGCCCTAAAGTGACAATTGTACAGAGCTTAAGAATGTTCTGAGTCTGTGAATAGTATCATATTAATTGGCATATTTTCTTTTTAAAGAATGAAGCTAGACTTTAAATACTTGTGTGTTTTTCATGTAGATACCTTTTGGCGATAATATAAAGAGTTGTAAACTATTCTGTTATGTTGAACTCAAATATTAAGGTTATTTCATGTAACACATGGAATAGCCAACAGGAATATTGGGTAGACTGAATATTGAATTAAGATTGAAGTACGAATTATGCTTGGTTTGCTTAGTCACTGATTGTATGATTTTGTCCACTCACTTTTAATCTCATCATGCCCTGGTTTCTCCAGGGGAAAATACTTTTAATTCTCTCATAATAGGACTCAAGGCAAAAAAGCCAACTCTGCACACACAAGAATATTCTGGTTAATGATACAGTATGGTTTGGCATGGTAGGAAAGGGCAGCAGAAAAAATGACAAACCGATGTGGATGCTGACCAGTCTCTCCATCGTTCTGCTCATCTGAAGCTACTCAGTTTCTGGAAGGCCTGATGCTCTACAAGTGGAGCCTCGAATGTGTTGAGCGTGTTTCCTTTCTTCTTCTTTGTTATTGTACAACTAATAAAATCCACTAAAAATGTAAAGTAACTTTATGTTTTGTTGGATGAGTTTGCATTTGGACTTCGTAGAAGAAAAGTATGACTTAGTTAATTAATCGTTGTTTAGACATTATTTAATGCCAACTAAGATGAGCACATTTTGGTTATAAAGGGTGGGAACACAATAAAAATTTCTGCCCAGCAGTGCTGATGTTAGAGAAGAAGGGACTGGCTAATTAGAACCCTTTGCACAAAGCTACAGTGTAGTTTTGCAGCTAGAATACTTTATTTCTGGAATACTTGTTTTTAATGAGATCCTTTAAAAATTACTTTTGTCTAGTTAACATATGTTTTGAAAGATATAATCTACATTGTGTTAATCTATTCAGGGTGCTATAACAAAAATACCTTTAACTGGATAGCTTATAAACATCAGAAATTTATTTCTCATAGTTCTGGAGGCTAAAAAGTCCAAGATCAAGGTGCTATCAGGCTCGATGTCTGATGAGGGCCTGTTTCCTGGTTTATGGATTGCTGTGTCCTCATGTAGTGGAAGGAAGAAGGGGTAAAGGGCCTTTCTTGGGCTTCTTCTATAAGGGCGATTATCCCTTTTATGAAGGCTCCATTCCCAGGACCTGGTTACCTTCCAAAGGCTCCACCTTCTAATACTGTCGCCATGGAGGTGAGGATTTCAACATAAGAGTTTGGGGAGGGGAAAGTAAATATGCAGACCATAGCATATGTTTTTATTTGTAATTATTGTATATGCAATTTTTAGAAAATTAACCAAAGACTGTATAGCTGCCAGTGCCCAACAGCCTCGAATAACCAATATAACCACATTTATTTAATTTTAGCCCACAAGAAATAAAGAAATTGATGCTTGTTAGCCTTGTAACTTACTCCTAGTAAACCTATAATTTCTACTAGATGGTTTGCAAATTTGAACAAAGCATGTAGATTCCTTATTGTTGCTTCAGGTACATCATAGGGAATTAAGACTGGGACCCGATACTGTGACCTCATGATAAAAAGAGAAAAACTTCACAGCTACTTTTCATGCAGGAATAGAACTCTTGGATAGGTCAGAATTGTAACTCTCATACTTCTGAGCTGGCATTTTATTTATTGGGAAACGGGGCAGGGGGGGCGCAGGAGAAGCAGCATCCCTGGTTTGGTCCCACGAAGGCTGACAGTACAGACATGGTGTTGTAGTTTTAGTGTGTTTCAGGACTTGAATGTATAATTTTTCCTTCCCATTTCCTTGCATATCAGGAATTAGTGATATGAAGGCATTTATTGTTTATGTTATTTGGGACAGCTGGCAGCACATTTATGTCTTTAACTATTTGCATATTCCTTTTAAGACTACTTCTTGGCTTCCACTGAGATGGAATTGAAGAGAGCAAGTTCGGCAGTGAAAACAGGTTGTCAAAACCAGAAAAGAGGCACATTGTGCTCAGTTTTCAAAACTCTTCTGTTAATCTCTGCATTGGTTCCTAAGAGCCTTGTTGAAGAATCTGTGTTTTCTTAGGAGTGCCTATCTTGAATATTAATTTAAAATGGCTTATTCTGAATTTTGTCTCATCGAGACTGGTTTCTTATATGTTTTCCGTTTCATTGTTGAAGGTATTTGTCATTAAAATTTATTTTCTGCTCCCATTTATTCATCCTTTCCTCAGGATTTTGTTGTTGTTGTTGTTGAATACCTACTGTGTGCCAGACTTAATGCCAGTTGCTGGGTACATATTATTGAATATAAACAGTTCCCTTGCTTTTAAGAGTTTGCAGTCTAATAGAAGTTAAAGATGTTAAAGTGTGTGTGAAGGAAGCTCCAGGATGAGGGAGTGGGGAGGACTTGATGTATCCAAAGAACTGAAAGGAAGGAACCAGAATGAGTGGTGAGGGGAGAGTGATCCCAGATGAGTGAGGAGAAATGGACAAGATGATCCTGTGGGTAATTCTGGTGCATAATAAGGAATTGACTTTTATTTTAAGTGTAGTGAAAAACCACTCTGCTGCTATGTGAAGAGTACATTGGTGAGGGCACAAGTGGCAGCAAGGTGTTCGGTAAAGAAGGTGTTCGGTGGTTCAGTGTTAGCTTTGACCCGGGGGTGGGGCAACGGAGATAGAGACGAGCAGACAGAACAACAGGGTTTAGTGGATGGAATGAGGGGGAAAACGAGGGAAGAATCAAAGTGATTTCCAAGTTTCTGCTTTGAGCTGCAGGGGTGGTGACTATTTATTGGAGGTGGGAACTGTGGGGAAAGGAACGGTTTGGGGGTGTGACAAACCAAGGGTTTCGTTTTGGAGCTAAGTTTGAGCTATTCATTAGAGAGGTTAGATAGATAGCATGGCTGAAATCTTGTTTCTTTTGTACTGTGGAATTAGTCATACCTTTAAATTTGAAAAGACAGGATTTTAAACTCATACTGAATTACTTGATAGTAGGAGGCGTCTATGTCCTTTGAGGAAGGAGAAACGCCTTGTAATACTTATAAGCCCAACAGACTTACCTGGCAACTGAGGCACTAAGCATGCGAGAACTCTGCTGTTCTCATGGTTGGGAGGAAAATAGAACAAGATTGTTTTTGTTTCAGAGGAATGAGCATCCAATAACCACTCTTGATGAATTGGCTTTTAAGTATTTCTTTGCTTATTTTTTAGGTTCTTTTTCTCTAAGGAATTTCAGGTGGCTTAAAAAAAGACATACTACAATAAAATACTCAAATAGAAACAGAAACAAAACAGAATAGATATTTGCAAGTAGTTTATAAGAATTAAAATAGTTTACAGCTATGTTTTTGGAATAGTGTTGAAATCAGGATCTTGTTTCAATTTCACTACATTTCTGCATTGGGTAGACGGTTGGAAAGTTAGTGTTTTATAATGTTATTTTTCATATCTGCAGATGATGCTATTGATGTGTTCATAGTAGGCCTGCCCTTGATTGTTTTTTGGTACTGATATGTCCAGATGTTGTCATGTGATTCTCCTACACATTTATGATAGAGCCACCTAATCTGTGACTATGAAAGAACAAATAATGCTTCATTTGGCACTTTTCTCTAAGTAGCTGAGCCACCTGATTATATAGATCAGATTGGAATGGAAATGCTGAGCTTAGCCTACCATGTCATGAAGCCGGGGACATAGCACATAGGGTAGCAGAACCAACACATCCAATAATAGAAACAGAAGTGACCCATATTAATAGACACAACAAAAAACATTGAACATGTGTGCCTTGCACTATCCACTTCCTTTCTCTGTGTTATTGTATCTGAACCCCAATCTTCACAAGAAGTTTGTGAAATGAATGGCATTTGAATCCTCTTTCTTTCTTTTCTTTCTTTCTTTTTTTTTTTGAGTTGGAGTCTCATTCCGTCTCCAGGTTGGAGTGTAACAGCACACTCATAGCCACCCCAGCGTCGATCTGCTGGGTTCCGGCGATCCTTGCGCCTCAGCCTTCCAAGTAGCTGGAACTACAGGCATGTGCTACCACGCCTGGCTAATTTTTTATTTATTGTAGAGACAAGATCTCACCAAGTTGCCTGGGCTGGTCTCGAACCTGTGGGCTCAGGCAGTCCCCTCGCCTTGGCCTCCAAAGTGCTAGGCTCACGGGCTGAGCCACTGAGCCCAGCCTGAATCCTTATAGATGAGGAAACTGGGTTGCACGGTGGTTATTACTTGTTTGAGGATACACAGCTAATAAATGCCAGAGTTGAGACTGAACCCAAGTTTGGCTAACTCCAACGCTGATGCTCCCAGTCATTGTTCTCTTTGACTGCAACATAGAACCTGTATTCTCTGTTTCTGCGGCTTTTCTGGAGTGATGTGGTGGAACTCAAAGTATGCTTTTGCTTTGTTAGTTTAGGATCTGGAATGTGTGAAGTGGAGCCTGTAAAGTAATTTAGAGATGCTTTGGATGTAAGGAAGGGAGTGTTATTTTGGAGTATGACATAGGAATATTTAGGATACTGATTTCTTTTTTTTGTTGTTTTTTTGTTTTTTTGGTTTTTTTGAGTTGGAGTCTCACTCTGTCTGTTTATGTGTTGGGATGGGTACAGATGGGAACTGATAGACCACTTCTCTACAGTTCACAAAGGTCACAGAAGGTAGCATCACTAGTTAACTACCAGCCATCTTTTATTATCTGCTGTTGGATGAGCTCCAGTCAGTGTACAGTATATGCTTCATTCTACCCCAGAAAGAACAGTTAGGTCTTTAAAACTTTTTTTTTTCTGGCTTGTTTTAAACAACTGAGAACTTTAAGGGCAAAAGCCTTCATAAAAAATTTACCAATGAAAGGTAATGGGAGCTTAAGTTAATCAAGATAAGCTTATCAGGGCTTGGAATACCAGCAGTCTTGATTTTACTATAAAGCCAAAAGCACAGATTGTAATCTAGATCTAACCTTCTTACTTGTAGGTTGAGTAGAGAAGTATGCAGATTCTAGGAATCATTGGAAACAAAAAGGGCTAGATGGAAGTCCTTGCTCTGCACATGAGTTTGTCGAACAGAAATCATTCCTTAGTAATTAATTCCTCAATTAGTTCAAATTCTGGGAGGGACTAGAGAGGTAGGAGGCAAAAGGACATGTTTCTCACAGTGCTGTTTTAACTCCTGATTAACTCAACTGAGGGCTTATGATGTGTCAATTCTATTAACCCTTGGGATTTCCCTACTAGTGAAGCTTCTCTTCATATAGCTTTATCTTTTTTCTCCCAGACACTATGAGACTTCTTGAAATTTTAATAAGAATTTTAGACACTTAAGCAGTAATTTCCGAGAACCACAGGCTCTGATATTATACTGCTTTTGATCTTCCTCCTAGCTGATTATATCAACTGTTAGAGCTTATACACCTCTGATTTCCTCCTGGGGGTCTGATAGCATCCTGTTTCTTGATTCTCTCAGAAGGCGGGATGAGTGACCAGCAGGCAGGCCCTTTAGCCAGGTGATTGGGGCCTCATACCAGTAAGATGAATGAAGGATTTGATCCCTATAGGTCCATTCCTCTGGGAGTGATTTCGTTTAGTTATGCCCCCTCCTTTGGTCCATGTAGTTCACTAGCTGTAGTCTTGCTAGTCGCCATATGAAGAGAATGAGTGAGAAGAATGAACAGAAAGACAAAGAGATAGGATCTTTGTTAGTGACTCTTTATGGACTAAGTGAAATTAAGTTGGAACTCTTGTTGTAGAAGTGAAAAGGACTCAATTCACAGAGAGTCCACTGCCTATCTCTGCTGGAGGGTACTATCTCAATATGCATTATAAACATTGGACAGGCTTAGAATATTACTAAACTTACTAAAATTATTCAACTCTACCCGCTAAATGCCAACTAAAATTTTTCAGTTTCCATTTCAAAGTGAATCTTTGCGTATACGTAGATCCAAGTTCTCAAAGAAGCTTTCGCATTGATAGAAAAGCTGTTCATTCCTTTCTTTTGAATATCATTTTTAGATATTGTTAGAGGATGTAGGTTCAGAATTATAGAGCATAGTAGCTAGAAGGACTACGAGGCTGTGATTGCATTGTATGAGTAGAGTTTGAAACATAAATGAAAAAAAAAGCTAGCCAAAAACGGCCCATGTTAGTATGTGCTTTTCTTGGTGCTCCAGGTTGTTAGTGTTGGTAATTAGGTCCTCACCTCTTAAAAGTATACTGCTTAATTTGCACAGCTAGGAAAGACTTTTGTTTTGAAATACTATTTTATACTTACAGACCTGGTATACTCAGAATTTTGGAGAATGAGTGGATTGTTGATCTGTGAATTTTTAAAACACGTTGTACATATCACAGTTTTAATTCATAAGCAAAAATATGTGATTTTTCTTACTGGGAAGCTCTAAGAAAGACCTTGAAACCAACTGAAAACCACTGAGGGTCTCACAGTATGTAGAGTTTTAGAACTGGAAGGTACTTTAGGAGATGCTATACTCATTCCATTAATTTACAAATGAGAAAACTAAGGCAATGAGAAATTAAGTGGTTTGCAGAGGTCTGAATATCTAGTAATGGAAGAATCACAACAGGTTCTTGACTTGCAGTCCAGTCCTGTTATCAGCACCTGTTATGCTGTTGAATGTGGATAAGCATAAGCTAAAGGAATAGAAAATGACAACTGCTTTGCTCTTAGGACTCATAAAACCTATCTAAGAGTTTTGAAAGGCTCAACAATTTCAACACAAAGAAGGATCAGAACTAGTATATGATATGTATTTAGATGAAATTTCCTAGTGTCTACTAGGTGAGCAAGAGACCAGACAAAGAAACAGTTGTTGCAGAGGGGATTGGTGGATGTTGATAGAGGCATGGATGTGGTACTGTAAGGACGGAGACAGGGGGCTGGCCTTTAAGTTTCTTCTTTAAATTCTTCAATGCAGGGATAAAGTGTTATTATTAGAGAAATAATGCCTACTTTACTGGAACATCTTGCTTTTCACATTCATCAGCACTTGTCTGTAACTTAGTTGGGTTAGTTTCCATGCACAGTGATGGATATTCTTCCAGGAAAGCCATTGTGGCCTATAGAATAAAGTTATTTGCCCTTTGTAGTTGATAATCTCAGTAGACCTTGGCTTCTATAGCCACTATTTGGATTTGGCTGACCAGAGAGGTTTACAAAGCTTGAAAGATAATTCTACCATTATCTCACTGGTTGTATTACTGTTGATGGTATCACATTCATTCCAGTTCCCATGAACCAGCCACCAAATAAATCAGTGCTGTGCTCTGGACTCACTGTTAGGTTGGTTTTCTTTTTCATTTCTGCTCAAGCCCACAACATTTAGATGTTAATTTTAAGCTCTGCTTCCAGTGTTTACTATTCTCAGCTCTGGAACTGAGCTGCCCAGTAAGGTAGCCACTAGCCACATGGGGTTATTTAGATTTAAATTAATTGACATTAACATTAGACATTTAGTTCCTCAGTTATGCATTTCAAGTGCTCAGTAGTTACATGTGGCTAGTGGCTAATGTATTGAACAGCTTAGGTAGAGAACATTTCCATCATTATAGGAAGTTCTATTAGACAGCACTGGTGTAAAATACCATCCCTTGATCACACAATGCAACCCTCTCTAAAAGGCTTATTTCTCTTGAGGGAATTGTCTTTCAGGACAATGGTAGTATGTGGCTCTTGCCCTCTGGTTGCAATGATGGCAGAAGAGGACATGCAACAGATCTGAGCTGGAGTTAGGTGTGCAACAGGGTTGGAAATAGCAGTTAGCCTGGCATGGTGGCATGTATGTGCCTGTAGTCATAGCTATTCAGGAGGCTTGAGCCCAGGAGTTTGAGGTTACAGTATACCTGTGATCACATCACTGCACTTCAGCCTGGGCAACAGAGTGAGTTCCTATGTCTAAAGAAGAAAACCAATTCATTTATTTAAAAAGTAAAAAGAATTCTATAAAACAACAAACTAGCAGTGGCCTTCTGAAGACAAAGATCCTGGAAATTGCAACCAGAATATATGAGTTGAGCCTCGACTTTGCCCCTTACTAGCAATATGGACTTGGGTTAACCATCTGACATCTTTGAACTTTGGTTTTTGAATTCTAAAATGAGGATCATAGATCATAAGATTGTTGTGTCAAATATATTAGAAAGTACTTTATAAACTGTAAAGTCTATTCAAATATTTGTATGGTTTTTGTAGGAACACCAAACTTTTTACTTTACAGTAGTAATCTTTAAGTTCTTTAATTTTTACTTGCAAGGCATCACACTGAACTAATGGATAAAGAACTAGAAAAATAACCATAAAAAGAAACTAACAGATGCTTCAGAGACCAGCGAATTGTCTGACAGTATAGCATGAAGTTATGGACCATGTTAAAGACCTACAAAATGATACTAGTGCCCCAGCTTCTTACAATATGTCTGAACATTTTAACAGTATAAATAAGACCAGTAGGTAACTCATTTAACTTCAGGTCACTTATAATAAGGTTTTAAAATGTTCTCCACACAGAAGTTTCTAGTATTTTTGCCAAGGTACATAGTTTTTCTTTGGTCTCACTATTGGGCCATAGCATTAGTCGTTAGCCACGTTATGTGCTGGACTAAGTTGCAGCAACAGAGGCTGCTGGGGAGTGACAGTAGGGAGTGTGTAGGGAGGTGCACATTGGAACAGTTCTATTTGGTCACTGATTATTAAGAAGCAAATACAGGCCGGACGCTGTGGCGCAGGCCTGTAATCCCAGCACTTTGGGAGGCCGAGGTGAGAGGATTGCCTGAGCCCACGGATTCTAGATCAACCTGGGGAACTTGGCGAGACCTAATCTCTACAATAAATCACAAAATTAGCCAGGCATGGTAGCACACATGCCTGTAGTTCTGGCTACTTGGAAGGCTGAGGCGGAAGGATCCCCTGAACCCAGCAGGTCTCTGGGGTGGATGTGAGCTTGTCACTGCACTCCAGCCTGGGCGACAGAGTGAAACTCCAACTCAAAAAAAAGAAAAAAAAAGAAGCAGATACAGAGGTTGCCTTTGTGCTAGTTTCTTACCTTACGTGACCAAAAAGGAAGTGGCTGAGGCATCCTTTTGTTAATGAATAATACAGGTAGAATTTTCAGCAAGTGATATTGCTACAGATGAAATGACACCACCCAGATGGTAAGTTTCACTTTGTTTATTCCAGCCCTACATTCCACTGTCAGTAGGATGTTTATCTATGCATTCAGCACTGCACAAATTGTATAAGCCTTTGAATCTTCTGCCCAGAATTATGTTTTAAAAGTTCAGCTTTTTATCATATGTTTAAAAGTTCAACTTTTATTTGCTTTTAACACTCCCCCCCCCCCCCGTGTAATACTGAATTTTGATACTGACTGACAACATTTTATCCCTGACAAGCTACCTCTTCTGTGAACCTTTACTTACCTCCTCTGCCCCGTAAATGAGAGACCTCTTCTCTGTTTCCTTTGCCCTTTGCCTATGCCTTTGTTACTGCTAGCCCTTTGTGCCTCCATTACATACATTGATGGCCAGTGTTTGAGGCAGGCAGAGTGTCTACGAATGGCTATCTCAAGGGTACAGTTCTTGAAGAAAGACAAGGGCTTTCGTGAGGAAGGGAGATTATAGCTTGCTGTGCTGGCTCTGAGTGCAGACAGGAGTAGAAGTTAGAAGGAGATGGACTTCAATATAAGGAGTATCTTTTTTCATCTTTCTAAAAATAAAAAGAACTGCTGAAGTGCTTGAGCTGAGGCTAGGTAACCACTTATCAGAGATGATGTTACAGGATTAAGATATAAGGCACAGCACTTGATAAGGTTATTTTTTGGGTAATGTCTGCCTCCGAGAGAACTACAGTTGTATTTATTGGAAACTCAAGGGCAAACATAAGGAAAGAAATAAAGATGTGCAGAATGTCTCTTGAGGTGGGAGATAGAGAAGCAGCCAGAAGTTAGACCTAGAAGATGCCGACAGAGGATCTTGGCCTTTTCCTCAGGCACTTCGAGGTCCATTTTAGTTCACTGCCTCTTGTCTTAGACTTTATCCACCTGTCTCCCAGGATCTTGCAAACCTCAAAGAGCAAGCTTCACATTTGGACTGTCCCAGCTCTGGTGCGAGCAGCCCATTCATGCAGTGGGATCGCTCTTGATGGGAAGATACCATATAGTATGTGGTTTAAGAGTATGGCTTCTGGAACCAGTCTGTCTCATCTTGGCTGTTCTCTGTAACCTTCAGCATTAATTAAAGACTCTTTTGTGCCTGGGTTTCCTCATCTGTAAATATGAGGAAATATCTGGGAATAATATCCAGGTTTATCAAAACCCTCATTGATTGTGAAAGGTACTATTGCTTTATATACCACAGAGAAATAAAATTATTGTCCATTTAACTCTAGTATATCAGTGAATATAGCATAGAGCTCAGTTTCAGAGAGGCTAAAATGGAGAAAAAGATGCATACTCATCGAATTGATAGAATAAGGCAGTGTGCTTGTGTATGTTTTAGGATTTTTGTGAAGAGTAAGTTGGTATTTGTAAAAGCACTTACACTAGTATCAGACACAAAATCAGTGTTGTGCGGTTAGCTGATTTTTTTGTTTGTGTAACCTGTTCTAGTTAGAGAAGTTGATTTAGTCATCTAATCAGTGTTTATGGAGCACCATACTTAGAAGAAACTGATTCTAGACCATAATTCCTGTTCTGAAAGACCTTATGTTCTGGTTATGGAGAAACTAACAAGAGAGAAATCCTCATTCAGCGTGTAAACAGGAACACGATTCTTTAGGAGCAGGGCCATATGGAGTAAGACTGTCTTTTGTCGGGGGAGTCAGGAAAAGCTTCAGAGAGGTAGTGGCATTTAAGCTTCGTCAGGAAGGATGAAACAGGGCTTCCTGGAAAGAGAAGGACCTTTTAGGTAGAAGGAAGAGCATGTACAAAGGCACCAGGCCTATAAAAGGGGTGAACATGACTGGAATGTTGAGGGTGTGTGTATGTGGGTGTTGCGGCAGCAGATACATCTGAAGAGATAGGCTACCCCAGAATGTGCAGTGTCTTGTATATGCTACAGAGTTTGAACTTTACATTCTGTCTACTAAGAAATGGTCAGATAACTGTAGGTCTTAAACATGGGGGTGATGTGAGCAGGATAGTTTTTCTTTTCTCCTTTTCTTTTTTTTCTTTTTTCTTTTTTTTTTTGAATTGGAATCTTGCTGTCGCCCAGACTGGAGTGCAGTAGTCTCTAACCCCTGGGCTCAGGCAGTCCTCTCACCTCAGCCTCCCAAGTGCTAGGATTACAGTCATGAGTCACCATGCCCAGCCCCTTCTTCCTATTTTGTTATTATACAGTTATGTCTCTTTTTACACTCAGCTGTGGAAACCTGTAGGCTGCTTTTAAAACATTTGAGACAGCTCAGCTGTTCTCTGACACAGTGAGGCAGTCCAGATGGTTGTGTGATTTGCGAGGTTATAAGATGATATTTTGATGAACTCTTATTTTCACTGGACTATTTAAATATAAACACCATGTATACTAAATCAAATGGCAAGATACTGAGGTGTGATGCATATAAACCTATATTAAAATATTTTATTTGGTAATAATTTCAAGTGTGTAGAAGTTGTGAGAATAATAATACAAAGAATACTTGTGTTTTACCTCCATTAACTTAATAACATTCTGCCCATTTGCTTTATCACTTGATATCTTTTTCTTTCTCTGTTCTCTCTCTCTCTCTCTCTCTCTCTCTTTTCTCGCGCACGCGCGTGCACACACACTTAGGTACATAAGCAGTATTTTTTCTGATACATTTGAGAGTGAATTCCATAGGAATATTTTCTTACAAAACCACAGCAGAGACAGCACAGCTGTCACCTTTAGTAAATTTAATATTGGTAACAACTTTTAACTTATCTACTGTACATACTCCAGTTTTGTCAGTTGATCCAATAATATTCTTTATAGGACTTATTTCCTCCTTCAGGATCAGGGTCCAGTCTAGATGAGGTATTGCATTTAGTTCTCAGTGCCTGTTTAGTCTCCTCTGCTTTGGAATATTTCCTCAGACTTTTAAAAATCTTTTATCACAACTGTCATTTTGAACAACTGAGTCCCTGCCTTTTTCTTTCTAAGGGAACATTTCTTATTTGGGGTTGTTCTCATGATTAGATTCAGGCTGTGCATTCCCTGCCTGAGTGCTTCATAAGTAATGTGTCCTGTGCAGGGTGTCACCTCTGAAGGCACACGGCATCCATTTGCCTCTTATTGGTAGTGTTAATTGTGATCATCACTCAGTAAAAGTGTTTTCCAATTTCTTCACTATGCAGTTACTATTTTTTCTCTTGGCTCTAATAAGCAATCTATGGGGAAACACTGTAAGACCATGAAAATACCTTGCACTTCATCAAAATTTCCCCCTAGACTTGGCATCTATTGATGACTCATGCCTTAATTAATCTTTGCTACAATGGTTGCAGAATGATTAAATTGTCTATATTGTTAAAAGATCTTGGTGTTTAAATATACAGTCATCCCTTGGTGTGTGTTAAATATACAGTCATCCCTTGGTGTGTGTGGATGATTGGTTCCAGGACCCCCCTTGGATGTCAGAATCCTTGGATACATGTCCCTTATATAAAATGGCATAGTGTTTGCATATAACCTACACATATTCTCCTGTTATCTATAGATTACTTGTAATACCTAATAGAATCCCACACATCACTTCATTTGAATGGATTCAACGTAGTATTTGGTGTGAGGCAAATTCAAGTTTTACTTTTTAGAACTTGATGGAATCCCCACCGAAATATTCCAGCCCATGGTTGATTAATCCACAGATGTGGAGGGCCAGCTGTATTCTAATACATATGCTTATTTTTAGCAGTAATCAAGCAACTCTTTTAAATGAAATTCCTATCTTAAATTATCAGACTTCTTATATTCAAAATGATTTTTTTCTAGCTGAGTTTTGGTGACTCATGCCTGTAATCCCAGCATTTTGGGAGGTGGAGGCAAGAGGATTGCCTGAGCCCAGGAGTTTGAGACCAGACTGGGCAACATGTGAGACCTCATCACTACAATAAATAAAAAAATTAGGCAGGTGTGGTGGTGTGCGCCTCTAGTCCCAGCTACTCGGGAGGCTGAAGCAGATGAATACCTAGCCCAGCAGATCGAGGCTACTAGAGGCTGTGGTAGCTGTGGTCATGTGGTCATGCCACTCACTCTAGCATGGGTGAGAGAGTGAGACTCCGCCTGCAAAAAACTAAAAGAAATTAAAAAAATAAAGTGATTTTTTTTTTCTGATACAGTTCATAAAAACGGGATTTTATTGTATATTACCATCTCTTCCATATTGAGCTACTGAAGATGACTTCCTTAGTTCCTGCCAGGCTCCTGGACAGGTTAGTTGTGAGCCTGCTAGATTTCAACCTATCTGTGGGGGCAGAGGGGTCCACAGAGGATTTTATGGCTACAGTGGCAGTACCTAAAGAAGCTCTAATTTATACAGAACTTTCTTAATCTTTTAGTTTCTGGCAGGGAATATATTTGTTTTGACTCAAGTGTTAAGCAACGGCACCTTTTTTTTTTTGGCAAAAAAAGTAGTAAGACACAGGCATGAATACTACTGTGAACTACATCATTTTGCCTGATTGGATTCTCTTAAATAAAGTCAGTGCTCTAGTAATTTTCCTGAGTTTCGAAAGTCAGTTTGGTGGTTCTCTTAGGCTATTTTACTTAAAGAAATTACAGGGATGTCAGAAATATTTGAAGGGATAGAGAACATGGTCACTTTTCATTAGCTGTCTTTATGTTATAACAACTTCTGTTGCTCCAGCTTTGAGTTTTTGATGTTTTTAATTTTTTTTTTTTCTTTTTTTGGTCTGCTTTCAGTGATGGTCTTTACATGTTTGCTTTCTGGGTAACTTCGTGCTGTCTAGTGGCTATGGCCCATGCCCCTTACCTTAGCTGACTGGGTTACTACTCTATTTTTTTTTCTTTTTTTGGAGTTTCACTTCGTCACACAACCTGGAGTGCAGTGGCACGCTTATGGCCATCCCAGTGTCAATCTGCTGGGCTCCGGCGATCCTTCTGCCTCATCCTTCCAAGTAGCTGGAACTATAGGCACACGCTACCATGCCCAGCTAATTTTTCTTTTTTTTTTTTTTTTTTTGAGTTGGAGTCTCACTCTGTCGCCCAGACTGGAGTGCAGTGGCCACTCCCGGCCACCGCAGCCTCGACCTGCTGGGCTCTGGTGATCCTTCCGCCTCAGCCTTCCGAGTAGCTGGAACTACAGGCGCGTGCTACCACGCCCGGCTGATTTTTTGATTTATTGTAGAGATGAGGTCTCGCTTGCCCAGGCGGGTCTCGAACCCGCGGGCTCAGGCAATCCACTCA
>CAUYQG010042576.1:0-10318 GCA_963574415.1 Tarsius wallacei
TTTATGTTACAAGAAGTTTACGGCTTCATTGTCAGTAGCAATATTGGTATTAACCAAAAGAACAGGAAAGAATCTCTGCTCATGGTGAGCTGGGAGCCGGCCTGGCACTTGCAGCCATCCCATGGTGTTCTAGTGTTGAACCCAAGGAATTTCACATAGCACCTCAGACGAGAGTGTTGTGCAGCACAGCAGACAAAGGCCACTTTGTAGTCATGCCTAAACAAATAAAAATGAGAAGTGTGCAAACCAGAAAAATGACCTAACACCCTGTCTTAGTCAATTTACCTTCTAAAACAAAGCGTCTCAGAACGGGTGAGTTCTAAGCAACATAAATTTATTCCTCACTATTCTCTCAGTTCTTGGGCTGGGAAATCCGAGATCAAGATACCAGCAGATTTGATGTCTAGTGAGGACCAGCTGCCTGACCTGACCAATTGTGCTTTCTGGCTGTGTCCTGGTAGGCAGAAGTGGCAGAAGTAGCCCTCTGTGGCCTCTTCGAGAGGGTGCTAATCCCATTCAGGAGAGCTTTGCCCTGGTGACCTAATCAACTCCCAAAGCCCCCATCTCCTAAAACCATCACCTTGGAGGTTAGAATTCAACATATGAATTTTGGAGAGACATAAGCAGTCAGACCACAGCAGTCAGACCCATTCTGAGTCGTATAAACAACTGCTGCTTCTTTACCAAGTAAGGCTTTAATCTTGCTCAGTGCTTTCCATCTGCTAAATAAAAGTAGAATAGATACATTGTTGCAGAAATAGCTCTACTGACAGTAGCCAATCTAGAGCAAAACTATGGACTCCTGGATTCTGCCCTCTAATTATCTAATTTCAAGAATAAATCCTGTAACAAGCCTTTCCTAACACGCTCTGACTGAGACACCCCTGATTTCTCACACTGTGAAATCTCTTTTGTGGCATCAGTTATCAATAAACCATTCTGTTCAACTACAGATGCGTTTCTCAAGGTCTTTGACTGTCGAGCACTGACAATAAGCGTGATTAAAAAGAAGCTAGGCATTGTCCCGATGATCTGTTACTTGTGCAAATGCTACATAGCGACCATTCATGGAGTCTGCAAAATGTAATGAGTTTGGTTAAGTGCTTAAGAATTGGCACATCTAACATTTTTTAAGTGCCTTGTATATCATAACACATCTAGTCCTAACACATACCTATAAAGCAGGTATTTTGCATTTTACAGAGGAAAATATATTAACTTGATCCTATTCAGCCGCTTTAGGATAATATGATATTCATACTTTAAATAAGGCGTGGGATATTTACTTAGGACCACATAGCTAATGTGTGGCTAAGTTGAGACTGAAATGCAAGACTTGGCTTCAAACACCTTGAACTTGACTGTTGTCTTTTATTTTAATTCTGTATACTGATGTCAACGAAAGACTGGAGAAACTGAGTAACTTGTCCAACTTCATAGTACTAGTAGTTGAAGTGACTGCAATCCTGTTCTATGGAACTGCAAAACTCATATATTTTCTCATCTGAGTTTCCCTCTCTGCTTGTGTTTGGTCTTGACTCAATGACTTGGCTACTTCTAACGCTCGTCATTTAAAAAGGTATGCATCATATCTAAGGTTTGAATGAACGGGAAAAGGACAAGTTTGTGTCAGAGATCACATGACTAGCTGACACTAGCATGGCATCTATCACATATTCTGGATCCAAAAAAGAACTCAACTGATATCTAAGTGCTGAAAACAGATGAACTTAAGTTTCTTGGACTTATAATTTAGTAACTTATGGCTAGTTTGTGATAATTTTGGTACTTTTGTGGATAGAGAAGTTACTGTAACAAAGACATAAAGTAACCTCCCCCATCTATATGAAAATCCCAAATGACTGCAGGGGATGCCGGATTGGTTTTAGAGTTTATATAGACGTGCCATGAAGAAACATTGCTCTTAATACATTAAACATATTTTCTTCTCCCATTATAAAAGACGCACTTTCCTCATTTTTCTCGAAACCCCAACCCACACCAGATTGAAGCTGAAATCCAATTTACAGGAAACTTTAGGGAACATAAGCTGTTTAAGGAGGAAACCAACCAACATCATGTCTCACGGAGGGGTGCATGGTAGATTTGTGACTGAGTTTCCCATTTTAAAGGATGGGGATTTCCCCAAATGTGGGTTACTTAGTACATAGATTTTTCACATGTACCCAACAGAGGGAGCTGGAGATTTTTCCTCAGATGAAGCAGGAGCTAGGATTTTTAAATGGTATTTTAGCATACATGTTTTCTTTTTCTTTCTTTAGTCGACATTTATTCCAAGACTTCTTCACTCAAGCTTGTGTACAGTTCCTGAGTAAGACAACATTAGACCTGCAGATTGGTCTCATTTGTAAACACATTTGTTTCATCAGTATGTACTTTTCTGTACTTGTATTTTTTCTTCTTGCAAGACCATATATCATTTTTTATGGGTTTTGAGTGTTAATGTTTAATTATCATGCATTTTACAATAAGAGTGGGATCATAACAGAAACATCTCTTTCTCTATTTTCCAATACTTTATTAACAATTTTTCCATGCATCTTTTAACACCGTTTATTACCCTTTATTAGAAAATAAGTTTTAAAAAGAAATTTGTAGATATAATACAGAATATTCTTATTCCTTAGTGTGGCAGATTATGTTTTCTAAAGATTGCAGCAACAATCTCCTCATACCATAAGCTCTTCTAGGATGTCACCTTGCCACTTTTTCATGCCCTCAAATCGGGGCAGACTTGCTTCTGCTTCAACCAACACAGTATGGCAAAAGTGGAGTGTGTGACTTCGGAGGCTGTCAGAAAGGGCCATGCAGCTTCCATGTGATTTTCTTGAGATATTGGCTGCTGATTTTCCACTGTTATGCTGTAGGGACCACATGAAGGTGATCTTTGATATCTCTGTTGTTTCCCATAAGTCACAGCCATGTGAAGGAATCATCTCCTGTCTTCAGAATCAGCCTCCTGCCAGCCCAGGTCCAGGCATGATATTTTTTGCTCCAAGAGGAGCAAAAGAGCAGCCATCTGATTCTGCCCAAACTCCCAAATCACTGGGTCCATGAGCATGATAAGATGCATGTTGTTTGACATCACTAAGTTTGAGGTATTTTTTATATAACAGTAGAAACTGGAAATACTTGCACATAAAATTAGCAAAGGTTTTAAATAAATTATGATATTTGACCTTCATGGGAGTTTACCTTGTTTTAACCTTGATGAAAAATAGACTTTTAGACTCTGAAACTATCCTAGGAATATGATCAAATATGTAGATAAATATACATAATTAATGTGCAAAGCATTGTTGTTATGTTATCTTTAGTAACTGTAGTTGCATATAACCTATTCAACAGTAAGTAAATGGTTCGATCACTTTGTTAACAGAATCATATATTTACTAATTTATAGTATGTAAGAATTTTCAATAACATATGTGTTAATGAGTATCCAACCATGAAACAAAAGTTACTCTAAGTATTTAAACAATTTAAGACAGGGACATTTATATAGATAACTGGTTTTACTGTTAATATAAGAAGAGAGAAGCCAGACAGGGGTTGCAGAGATTGTCAATATCAGGCAGAAGGTACACAGGGAAGAGGCACTGGCGCTCAGAGACGGGGTTATCTAGCAGAAATTGGGAAAACAGCAGGCCTGTCAGGAGGATCTGGAGACATCGAGGGTACTCTGACCCTGCCAAGCACGACCATGCCCAGCTGATTTTTTTATTTATTGTAGAGATAAGGCACGCATGTTGCCCAGGCGTGCCTCCAACCCTTGAGCTCAGGCAATCCTCTTGCCTCCGGCTACCGAAGTGCTGGGATTACAAGTATGAGCCACTGTGCCCATTTTAGGTCATCTTAACTCTGTAATTTTGACTGTAAAAAATCTTCACATAATTGTTGATAATGATGAATTTTCTTTGACAAAACAAAAGAAATTTCATTAGACCATTTAATTTTTAAACCTCTTCATAGAACAAAAAGAACAAAATTTTCGCTTTTTAAAATGTGTGATTGATGCATAATAATTGTATGTACTTATGGGGTACAGTGTGATGATTCAGTACATATATGCATTGTATAATGATCAAAATAGGGTAATTAACGGGTCTATCAGCTTAAAAAATTGTCATTTTTTTTTGGTGAGAACATTCACAGCCTCAAGTTTAACAATTTTCAAATATACAACACATTATTTTTAACTCTAGTCTTCTTACTATGCAATAAGACACCAGGACTTATTCCTCCTGTGTAACTGTAGCTCTGGACTCATTGATCAATGCCTTCTCTTCCACCTGTCCCCTCCCTTCCCCTTTCTCTGATAATCACTATTCTACTCTCTGCTTCCATGAGAACTTCTTATAGATTTCACATATGAGTGAGATAATGTAGTGTTTGACTTTCTGTGCTTGACTCCCAGAGGTAGCCCTCCATTCTGATTGGCCACCCCCTATAGGTTGCCATGCAGTTCTACAGGCGGTCCTCTACTCCCGAAGGTCACCTTCAATGCCTAGAGGTCACACACCACTTTTAGAGGTTGTCCTCCAATCCAGTAGGTGGCCCTCTACTCCTGAAGGTCACATTCCATGCTTAGAGGTCATGCACCACTTTTAGAGGTTGCCCGCCACTCCTACAGGTCATCTTCCACTCTTAGAGACCACTCTTGTCTCTTACAGGCCAACCTCCACTAGTAGTCACTCTAGTTGTTGCCCTCCACTCCCAGAGGTTTCCTCCACTCCTAGGAGTTATCCTTTATTCCTAGATGTTGACCTTTGCCCCTACCAGATTCCTTCCATTCCTAGAGGCCACCATTCTCCACTGGAGGCTATTGTCTACTCTTACAGGTTGACTTTCACTCCTAGAAACTGCCTCTACTCTTATGGGCTACGCTCCATGCCTAAAGGTCACCTTCCATTCCTAGAGGCCATCCTACACTCTTAGCAGCTTCTTTCTACTACTAGAGGTCACCCTCCATTTTTAATGGCTGTTCTCAGCTCCTTTTTCTTTGTCACATAACTTTCCCACCAAGGTTACTTGCTTCATGAAGCCAGCAAGGAAGAATCTCTAGAATGAATGTTGTTGTTGTTGTTGTTGTTGTTGTTTTGCAAGAGTCGTATACGAAGTACCATCATCACAGGAGTGACATCTCACCACTTTGCTGTATTCATGTGGTAGAAAGCAGGCACACAGAGAATAGATCACGTAAAGTTATGAAAATTGAAAGCTGTGGACCACTCAGGAGCCCTTTTATAGTCTGTTTGTAATAGATACCATGGGTGGGACCCACAGATCCTATTAAGGGCACAAATATCTGGGCAAAAGGAGAAAATTTGTTCAAAATAAGCAATCCTGAAAAATAGAAAACCACTGGAAAGAGTTTTAAAATTCTCTCTCCGAAAGCCCAAATAACTATTGCTCAGAGCCACATTGACTTAGAGTTCGTTTTCAGGAAGCGAATCTTTATTTTAGAATTAATTTTACACGAATGACTGACAGTTAAGCCAGAAGCAATATTCATCAATGAAATCCAACATTATTTCTTTTTCGTGTTTAGATATATTCCAAAGTATTTGTAAACATCTGCATAAATTCTGAAACTACTTCACATTTATTGCAAGGTTGGGGGCAGTTGAGTCTGCTGTACTTACCTACATATGACTCCAAGAGGAAAGAAAAAGTAATTATCGTGCCAACATTGACTTTATTATCTTCTTTTTTAAGATCTAGAAGCATAGTTTAAAAAAATGTAATTTATTTTATTTTATTTTTAATTGTGGGGTACAATTCAGGGTTAGGCATACAAATATTCACTGTGCAGGTGCCCTTGTTGATGAGGTGTGCCCCCCCAGGCAGATCTCGACTACTGTTAATCCCACCTTCCTGTTTCCCCTCCCTCCCGCAGTTTCCCACTACTGTTAATCCTTTTGTTATAGTATTACTAGTTGTTCAAGGTCCACTTATGAGTGAAAAAATGTGATACTCAGATCTTTGTTTCTGTGCAAGATCACTGAGTATTATAAACTCTAATTCCATCCAGCTTGCTGCGAAGTTCATGATTTTGTTCTTTATGGTTGCATAATATTCCATTGTGTATATGTGCCACAATTCTTTTATCCAGTCCTCTTTTGATGGGCAGCACGGTTGGTTCCATGTTCTTGCTATTGTGAACAATGCTGCGATAAATATATGTGTGCAGGTATCTTTTTAATAGAGTGATGTCAATTCTTCCAGATATATTCCCAGTAGGGGGATTGCCGGGTCATATGGAAGGTTGATTTTTAGAGCTTTTAGGAATCGCCACACTGTTTTCCATAGAGGCTGTACTAGTTTGCACTCCCACCAACAGTGTAGAACTGTCTCCTTTTCACCACATACTCTCCAACATCTGTTGTTTTTTGATTTATTGGTGATGGCCATCCTGACTGTAGTTAGGTGGTACCTCAGTGTAGTTTTAATTTGCATCCCCTTGTTGATTAGTGAAGCTGAAAATTTTTTCATGTATCTGTTGGCTGCTTATATGTTTTCTTCTGAAAACTGTCTATTCATATCTTTTGCCCACTTTGTAATGGGGCTGTTTTTTTTTTCTTTGTAGCATGTTTGAGCTCCTTGTAGATCCTTGATGTTAGACCGTTGTCAGACATGGAATTGGCAAATGTTTTTTCCCAGTCTGTGGGCAGTCTCCCTGCTATCTTGATGGTTTCTTTGGTTTTGCAGAAGCTTGTCAGTTTAATGAGGTTCCACTTTATCTTATCTCTTATGGCCTGGGTACTTCAGGTTTTGATCAGAAATTGGCTGCCAGTTCCAACTTCTATAAGAGTGTCTCCTGCATTTTCTAAGGTTCTTATAGTTTGAGGTTTTACATTTAAGTCTCTGATCCATTTAGAGTTTATTTTTGTGTATGGGGATAGGTAGGTGTCCTGTTTCAATATTCAGCAGGTGGTCAGCTAGTTTTCCCAGCACCATTTACTGAATAGGTACTCCTGTCCCCAGTAGTGTGTGGTGGAGGCTTTGCTGAAGATGAGTTGGTTGAGAAATTGAGGTTTTGCTTCTGGAATCTCAATTCTATTCCATTGGTCTATATACCTGTTCTTGTATCAATACCAGGCTGTTTTAATTATTGTAGCTTTATAATAAAGTTTAAAGTCTGGGAGTGTGATACCTCCTGCTTTGTGTTTTTTGCTGAGGATTGTTTTGGCTATATGTGGTCATTTATGTTTCCATATGAATTCCTATTGTTTTTTCTAGGTCTAAGAAGAATGTTGCTGGTAATTTCATGGGTATTGTATTAAATCTGTAGATTGCCTTGGGTAGAATGGACATCTTAACAATGTTGATTCTTCCAATCCATGAGAATGGAATATTTTTCTACTTGTTTGTGTCATCTTTGATTTCTTTGAACAGTGTTTTGTAGTTTTCATTGTAAAGGTCTTTCATGTCTCTGGTTAGGAAGATGCCAAGGTATTTGATTTTTTTTTTTTTTTTTTTTGTGGCTACGGTGAAAGGAATCACACTTTTTTTTTTTTTTTAGAGATGAGAAAGCAGGAAAGCAGGAGTTTATTAAGAAGACCAAAAAAGCTCCCAAGTGGGAGGGGACCTGAAAAAGGGTTGCCCAGGAATCACACTTTTTATTTAGGGTTCAGTTTGTTTATTATTAATGTATAGAAATGTGATTGTCTTTTGCACATTTATTTTATACCCTGAGACTTTGACAAAGTCCTTTATCAGTGCCAGGATGTTTTTGGCAGATCCTCTTGGGTTTTCAAGGTATACAATCTTGTTGTCTGCAAAGAGAGATAGATTGACTTCCTTTTTTCCTATTTGGATACCTCTGATCGCCTTCTCTTCTCTGATTGCTCTAGCTAAGACTTCTAAAACTATATTGAACAGGAGTGAGAGTGGGCATCATTGTCCTGTTCCAGTTTTCAGGGAGAATGATTCCAATTTCTGTTTAGCAGTATGCTGGCTGTGGGTTTCTCCTAGATGGCTCTTACTATTTTGAGGTGTGTTCCATCTATGCTTAGATGTTTGAGGGATTTTATCAGGAAGGGGTGCTAGATTTTATCACAAGCTTTTTCTGCATCTAATGATATAATCATGTGGTTTTTGTTTTTACGTCTGTTGATGTGTTTATTTACGTTTATGGTCTTATGAATGCTGAACCAGCCTTGCATCCTGGGGATGAAGTATACTTGATTTTAGAGATGTGTTGTTGAATCCAGTTTGCTAGGACCTTGTTGAGAATTTTAGCACCTATGTTCATCAAGGATATTGGTCTGTAGTTCTCTTTCTTTGTTGGGTCTTTGCCTGGCTTGGGTATCAATGTGATGTTAACTTCATTAAATGAGTTGGGAAGAGTTCCATCTTTCTCAGTCGCTTGGAATACTATCAATAGGGTTGGTATCAGTTCCTCCTTGTCTGTTTTGTAGAATTCTGCTGGAAAATCATCTGGTCCAGGACTTTTTTTGTAGGTAGTTTTCTTATGACATGGTCAATTTCCTGGATTGTTATTGGTCTATTATTGTCTCGATTTCTTCTTGTTTCAACCTAGGGCGGTTGTATAATGTCAGAAAGTCCTCCATTTCCTTTAGATTTTCAAGTTTGTTTACATACAAGTGTACATAGTAGTTTCTGATAATCTTTTGGATTTCTTCAGGGTCAGATGTGACTTCACCTTTTGTGTTTCTGATAGTGTTTATTTGGGCTTTTTCTCTCGTCGTCTTTGTCAGTCTAGTTAGGGGACCATTGATCATATTTTTTTTTCAATGAACCAGCTTTTTGTTTCATTGATTTTTTGAATTATCTTTTTGTCTTCTATATCCTGAATTTGGGATTTTATTTTGGTGATCTGGATTCTTTTTCTGAAGTTAGGGTTTTGATGGTCTGCTTTTCCAGCATTCTTAGGTGATTTGTTAAGCTGTTAACTTGTGATGTTTCCATTTTTTTATGTGCATTTGTAGATATATGAATTTCCCTCTTACTACTGCTTTCATGGTATCCCAGAGATTTTGGTAAGATGTTTCCTCATTTTCATTTGTGTCCAGATATCTTTTAATCTCTGTTTTGATTTCCATGTTGACCCAGGACTTGTTTAGCATCATGCTGTTTAGTGTCCATATCTTTGTAGGTTTTGGAGAAACCTTGTTGGTGTTGATATTTATTTATATTCCACTGTGGTCTGAGAAGGTGCATGGCAAAATTTCAATCTTATGAAATGTGTTTTTGCTTGATGTATGACCAAGGATGTGGTTGATCTTAGAGTATGTTCCATGAGGTGATGAGTAGAATGTATATTCTGTGGGCTGTTCTGTAGGTATTAATTAAGTCCATTTGGTCAAAAGTCAGATTGAGTTTCCGAATCTCCTTGCTGATTTTTGTCCTGGTGATCTTTCTAGGGTTGTGAGTGGGGTATTAAAGTCCCCAGTTATGATAGTGTTAGAGTCAATATCTTATTTAAGTTTGCCTAGAAGCTGCTTTATGAAAGTTGGTGCTCCTATGTGGGTGCATATATATTTAGGATAGTTATTTCTTGTTGACGGATTGAACCTTTTATCATTATGTAGTGATCTTCTGTGTCTTTTTAAATTTTTGATAGCTTAAAGGGTATTTTGTCTGAGATTAAGATTTGAACTAACATGAGTTCTTAGGAATTGGATGTCTGGGAAAGATTTTAATTCTCTCTCACTGCTGAAGCTTAGCTTAGCTGGGTAGGTTATTCTTGTTTGAAATTATTTATCTTTGAAGATTGGGCTCCAAGCTCTCCTAGCTTGGAGTGTTTCTGTAGATAAGTCTGCTGCTATTCTAACTGGTCAGTAGGCAGTCTGACCTTTTTCTCTTGCTGTCTTTAGGATTTTTTCTCTTATAGTTACTTTGTTTAGGTGAATTATTATGTGTCTGGGAGTTGGCCTTCTCATTTGTTGTCTTGTAGGGGTTTTCTGAATTTCTTGTGTTTGAATTTTCATATTACTGATGAGATGAGGAAAGTTTTCTTTTTTTTTTTATATAATCAGTATTTTTTATTATCGTATTGTGGGGTTCAGTTAAGGATTAGGTATACAGTTGTGCTTCGTTCAGACACCCTTGTTGATAAGAGGTGTCTCCCCGTCCCCAGACAGATATTGAGTATCATTAATCCTATCCCCCCTCCCCACCCCTCCCCGCAATTTCTCACCACTGTCAGTCATTTTCTTATAGTATTACGTTGGATGTTCAAGGTTCACTATATGAGTGAGAACATGTGATACTCCGATCTTTGTTTCTGTGAGAGGTCACTCAGTATTATAGATTCTAGTTCCATCCAAGT
>CAUYQG010042579.1:0-27789 GCA_963574415.1 Tarsius wallacei
AAAAAGGTGGCAGCATCTACCCAATGTAGAAATAAAAACAAGACCGATTACTACTTAGCAAAATCAGAGAAAAGAAAATTGAATAAATTTTCACTAAAATAGAAAAAAATTTTTTTTTAAAAAGAGCAAAAGTCTAGTAAAAAGAATTATCTCTTTGACCTCTTGATCAAAACAAAGCAAGAACAAATGGGAAACTAATGCAATGCTTACTGGAAACATTCTAAATTTCAATCTGAGTCTATAGATCCTAAATCAGATTTTTAAGATAGGAATCACAATAAAAATTTAGCTGTAAGGTACCATTCTGACAGATATTTCATAGGTAAGAAATCGACTAACAGGATGAACCATAATTTATTTGACCAATTCTTCATTTGACGTGCATTAGGGTATTTCGTCTTTTGCTACTATAGATAATGCTATATTAATCACACTTCTTTGTACAGATGGGTGAGTTTTGTGAGTAATTCACAGCAGAATTGTTTGCAGCTATGAGAAAAAATAAAGTAAATGTGGTAATGCAGAAAATGTTTTAAAACAGTGTTAATTAAAAATAGGTGTCTAATAGTTTATGGTAGAGCTTACTTCCATTGTATAAAAAAAGGTTAAATATCTCTAATCTGAAAAACTACAAAATCTAAAACCTTGAGCACCGACCTGAGGCTCAAAGGAAATGCTCATTGAAGCAGTATGGGTTTTTGGATTAGAAATGATCAAGTGGTAAGGATAATGCAAACATTCAACAGTCTGAAACATTCTGGTCCCGAGCATTTTGGATAAGGGATACTCAACCTGCATATGTATGTGTGTATAAATTTTCACTGATCAGATTGACCAAAAAAGAAAAGAAAAGAAAAGAAAAGAAAGTACTCAAGTGTTGGTTACGCTGTAAAACAGGGGTCCCTCTCACACACTGCTAGTGAAAATATAAACTGGCAGAAACCTCAACAGTAATTCGGCAATAGCTATTACTCATGAGAATTATGTGCAAATGCCGCATGCACAAGGTTATCGATTACAGTATTGCATATGATCTAAAATAAGAGAACAGCCTGAAGGTTCATCAACAGGGAACTGGTATAAATCATATATTCATAGGATGCAATGAGATGCAGTCACAAAAAATGAGGAAGTTCTCTATACATTTATGGAAAGGTCTCCAAAATACAAACTTAGCAAGCTGTCAAACATGACATCTAACACTATGCACCGCCTTTTGTGCTTAATAGGATGTACAATTACAGAGTACATAGCCAAATCAAATGGAAAACTTACTTGTAAAGGTAATACTCTGCATGGTCTATCTCTTCTCGAGATGAAATGTTGTCCACAAACTAGAAGACAGAAAAAGAAACCTTGGTTGAATACAAATTATGTTATATATTTAGCCAAAGGCCTAGCTCACACATCAATCTTAAAAAAGACAGGACACCCTATTTTATTGGAATAATGTTCATGCTTAGTGGAACAATGTTCACGTGGTATGGCACTCTCCCCGAAACCCCTTTATGCTGATACAAACAAATAATATATAAAAGTTACTCTTTTTCTATGTGTAGAATATCCTTGATCAGAATTAAAAGCCAAATACAAACTTTGCTCAGAACAAGAGGAGAGCACTTCTTGACTGTATTTTTAACTAGTCATCTATTTTTCCCTTTCTCTTTAAATTCTGGGATTTTCTCTATGTTCTAAACACTAAATACATTGGAGTTTGGAACATATAGCCAAAAGGTTGACGATTCTGATGGCAAAAACTATTGCCCAGAATGTAAAAATCTAAACGTAAGAGAACTCAGTTTTGTAACCCTTTTTTCTACTCTGATTTAAGTTCTGCTGTGGACCAGTAAACCTGTAATTCTCCAGCCAAGAAAGTCTTTCTTCAAACCATAAAATCTCTGAGTATGGTCCTTAACTACAGTCCAAATAAACAAGCAGAAAGGATTTACTCCAAGGATAGATTTTACCCAAAGTAAAGACTCAGAGAGGAAAAAATATGAGATAACACATATTGTGAATGTGACAACCTCATGAAGAAGGTGAGGAGAAAAAAAAGGGGGAGGACTCTAAGGACGTCTAGCACATCTGGATTTGATTTAGAAATCCATTAAGGGACAGATAAGACATGGTTCAAACACGGGACCTGAGCTTGAGAACCAGCTCTGATCGCATGCTGCATGGCATGAACAGACGGCTTAGCTCCTCTGGGACTTAGTTGCTCATCTGCGTAAGTGGGATAAAGGCGCCAGCCCTGAAGAATAAGAGGCTCCAGTGAGAAAATGTATGCTCTTTGAACCTTGAAATACTGCCTCAACAAACAGTAAGTATTATGGCATACAGAGGTTTTACTCGTCATGTAAGTGAAAGACTAATGGCCTTTCAATTCTCCTCCAGTATACCAATTATGAGTGTGTCAAATTTAAGTTATGACCAGTCAAATTGTTTCCAGACTAAAAGAAGAACATCAGGAAGCAGAAAGAAAGGACCAGGACTAAAAAGGAAGATAATTCCTTTCCCTCTCCTAGGTTAAACAATATCTTAAATTTTATGGTGTCATTAAATTCTACAAAAAGCTTTCACAGCTAAAATCTCATTTTAGCATCACATCATCCCTGCAAGGAAGAAACAATTATACCCACATTAGAAATGAGGAGGTTGAGAGGGGCCTCATTGCCCAATATCATAAAGTAAGCTCATGAAAAAGACAAGACCAGATATATTTGAGGCAAGTAACAGTAGAGAACAATGTTAGATATCTAAGGTTTGAATCCCATCTTTTCCACTTATAAGCTGTGTAAACTTGGGAAAATTATTAAACCATCCTATGTCTTCTATAGAATGCTTACCTCATAGGCTGCTGTGGAAATTAACAAAAATAATGTATATTAAGAAACTAATCCATACAATAACTGGTAGAGAAGGTGCTCAGGTTACTATCAACTACTTCTGATTCCTTAGCCTAACAGTATTCTTCCACTCACGGCTTTGCAGTCGTTTAACATTAATATCCATTCTTTAATATACTTCTCAGTTGCCAAAGATACTTCCAATACTAACAAGTAAATATTATTACTTTGAAGAATGTATCGACTTAAAAAAATAATGGTATCATATAAAAGAATATCATATCCTAGAAAAATTAAATTAATCATAGACACAAAGGTATATTACTAATATCAAAGTCTGGTAAATGCATTACCTTTTATTTCAGTCAAAGGTTTGCTACTACACTGTAAAATATCTATTGGTAACTATAAAAACATACCATACTCTGGAAAAACATTTCCTATGAAAGATATTCTTAACCGGGCTCGGTGGCTCAGCCTGTAATCCCGCACCTTTGGGAGGCTGAGGTGAGTGGATTGCCTGAGCCCGCGGGTTCAAGACCCGCCTGGGCAAGTGAGACTTCATCTCTACAATAAATAAAAAAAAAAAATTAGCCAGGCATGGTAGCGCGTGCCTGTAGTTCCAGCTACTTGGAAGGCTGAGGTGGAAGGATCGCCGGAGCCCAGCAGGTCGAGGCTGCGGTGGCCGAGAGCGGCCATTGCACTCCAGACTGGGCAACAGAGTGAGACACCAACTCAAAAAAAAAAAAAAGAAAGATATTCTTTATTCACACAGCCTCATTATATAGAGAGCCTTTCTGGCTTTCTTCCTTCTTCTAAAAAATATGTTTAAATTTTCTTACCCGTGATATTGTTAAAGAACTAACAGGCAATTTTCTTTCATATGTTTTATCCATTAAAGATGCGAGATCAGCTGTGAAGACAAAGAAGAAAAAACAACCATGTTAAATACACATATTTCTTAAGAAAAAGCTAACAGATACATCTCCTGCCAGACGGCTGCCAACACTGTGAAGTGAGTATTAAAACAGACACTCAGCAAGAAAGCTTAGTAATTATTTTATATTAATTAAAGAGGATAAAGGAGTATCAGCAACATTTTAAAAAATGGAGTAAGGGTTATAAAAATACTCTGCATATATTCGGCATCTATAAAACGGATAATAAAATATCCCTGGAAGGAGACACAAGAAAGTGTTCTGACAGATTCCAGGAAAGGAAAGGAGACAATGGGAGGTCAAGGGAAGAAGATTCTTCATTGCTTACATATTTATTCCTTTTGCATTTTGAAATACATTAGGGAAACATCTTAGCTATTCAAAAAATTAAAAATTAAAATTTCCCAAGTGACTTTTTTTCCTTTCTGGCTACAAGTTTATTCCACACAAAATAATCCTCTCCAATTTCACTGAGGTGGCTGACCATGTCCACGACCAAATCCACCTCTAAACTAGGATCCAGTTGCTGACCCTGCCCCAGCCTCGGCTTTCTTGTCAGCAGCAGGGGGCACAGCACTCCGTCCGTAGGTGTCTTTGTCAGTTTCCCCTCTTGTGAGCCTTGCAGGTCATTCACCCTCCAGACCGTTGGGCCGAGGTCTGTCAGTCTCTGGACGGCTGCAGTGCAGGGTGGCTGGCACAATCAGGGGGCAAGAGGAGGTAATCACGTAGATACTGGATACCCTCGTTGGTAAGGTACCAGTGGAAATGTCTCCAGGCAAACTGCTCCTTCACGTAGCCTCGAGACTTGAGAGACTGCATGGCCTTCATGACGAGAAGGTTAGGCACATTCTTGTCGGTCAGCTGTGGGTGCTCAGGCATATGGACGTCCTTCTTGGCCACCATCACTCCATCCTTATAAAGGAGTTCATGGATGGCAACCTGGTTCTTCTTGGGCATCAACATCATGACAGCTACAGGGTCCGGGGTCGGGGCTCCCAAGTGACTTGTATACCTTCCCTGAATGAATCAGAGAAGCATCCTGGCCAACTTTAATGACTTTTGACCTGGACTATTCCTATTTTGCCTCCTTTAGCAAAACATCTATGGGAATACTTGGTATTACCGAGATGACACTTTCACCTCAGAGTCTAAAAAGATCTGAAATCCTAGATAGCATACTCTCCAAAATGTTTGTTTCACATCTTGTCACTGCTCAGATTTAAAATATCCTCTTTCCCTTTCTCCCCTCACTCTCGTTCTCAGCTCATGATTTGTGTCTCATTTCACTGAGAAAATAAAAGCAATCAAAAGAGAACTTCATCCTCCTAGCATCAAGCCAATCAGGCCTTTAGCATCTGTGCCCATATACTGCCTTCTATTCTGTTACAAAGGATGAATGGTATTTTAAAAGCTCTCCGTTGTCCTCAGATCTCCTATAGCTACTTCTCTCAACAACAAGACTACTCCAAAGAGTCATCTCTGATACAACTGTTACTAATTCCTGATCTCCCACTCTTCGACTCATTCCACTAACACCCGTAACCACCTCCAAATTGTTAAATCCGATGGTAAATTCTCTGTTCTCCTCTACCTGACTTTTCACTAGCACTTAATAGAGTTGGCCATTCCATCTTTCACGAAAGAGCCTTTCTTCCTCTCTTTCTTGAGTTCCTTTGCAGGATCTTCCTCTTCTTGACTTCTACCTGTTGGAGTGCCCCAAGTCTCTGCAGTGGGGTGGATGCCCCTCGCCATCTATGTTTAGTCGCTGGTGATCTCATTCTGACAGTTTTAACCATCGCCTACAGATGACCGACTCCACACGTCTATGCCTACCCTGACTTCTGCCTTTATCTTCAGACTTGGATTTCCCATTGCATAGGTGACACTTCATTTGGGTGTCTAACAGGTTATCTACACACCACATGCTCTCTCATTTCCTTAATCTTCCACTTTATACCCATTTTTTCCATCTCAGTAAATGCCCACTATATTGGCTGGCTTACTCAGGCCAAAAACGTTGGTCTCACTCTTGACCCCATTCTTTTCACACTCTATAACCAATGTGTAAGCAAATCTTATAGGCTCTAGGTTTGAAATATAAGCTAGATATTTATCATCACCACTGCTGCTAAGTCACCAATATCTCTCACTTCCTGACCTTGTATTAACTATTACCCTTATAATCTAACCCTACATCCGTCGGTCTGAGGAGGCCTTTTAAAAGATAAATCAAATCCTGTCATTCTCTTTTCCCAACTAGCCAAAAACTCCTATTATACTTAGGATAAAATCCAAAATATTTTCTAGGACCTACAAATGCCTGTGTATGCTGGTCTGTGCTTTTTGTTTTTTCTGTCTCTTATACTAAAAATAAAATCCATGAATACAAGGACTGAATTCACTGATATACATACTCAGTCCCTAGAACAATTCCATAAAAGGCACTCAGTAAATATGGAAATAAGTGAGTCAAAGAAGAAGAAAAAAAGGAGTCACTGATTTCCAGGGGTTTTTTTACTCCCTGATGAAAGAAATTAGTAACAAGTAAAGAAGAAACTCAGAGATCATCAGTTAACAAGTAGTATTTGTTGAAAACCTTTTGTTGTGTATCAAACCATTTTTTCCAACTCTTCGTGCTGTGGGGAAATGATCTCAATGACTCAGTAGCTACTGGGGGAAAACAACTTTGCAAAACCCCTTAAAACCTGATATGAAGTCAAGGTAATTTGCTCTTCTTATGACTAACTTAAAGGGATTGAAGGCAAGTGATGAAAGAATACAAAAAAAGTCCTTACAACCCCTTCATACTAAGGCAAATGAATAACATTTACTCTCCTTGCTCATAGAATAGATGTCAAACAGCTCTCTCATGATGCCGCATCTGTGTGATCACTGCATATGGAGGCTCTTGTGTTGAGAAGACAGGCAATATTAGGAATCATCTCCCCCTACTTAAAATGTATAATTCAGCTTTAAAAAGCAGAATCAGGATCTATGGGCCCAATTAAAATGGCCCACAGCCCCCATCACTTCCTTGTGGGTTTCACATAGTACACAATGAATACCCAAACGCCAGACTGAGTTGGCTTCTCTGATCACCTGTCGTGTGGTAACTCAAGACGCCATCTGAATCCTTCACACCAAGGCATCCTCAGTCAAGTGAAATGGGCCGGGGCTGCCAAGAAAGGCACCAGCTGCAGAGCCAGCATCTGATGAATAACATTTGCATATTGCAAGGCAGAGAAAGGTCTGCTGCTGAATATACTATGCAACAGACCACCTCACATCAGAGCACGGTGGTGATGGATGAGGCTGAAAACCGCATGGAGCAAGGATGGCCAGGAGAGCTGGGACAGCTGCGGCTTGCAGAGGGCCAACGCCACAGGCTTCTGGACTGTGGGCTTCCAGTCACAACCACACTTCAAGCTACAGCAAGGGGCCAGCAGATGCCCAGGTCTGGCTCGAAGGGATGTATGTGCCAAAGAAGATGCTTGTTTGCTTGTTGCTCAGCCCCGCACAACAAAGTCTCTGTGGGAAAAATGGATCTGACGTTTGAATCCTTCATTTAACAAAACTTACAGCAGAACAGACAATGTGGAGGTATGGCCAGAAAAATAAAACGCATGCTAGTATTAAAATGCCCTTCTACTTTGAAGGAAACCATACTACAGATCAAAGAAGACAAAAGATTTTACTGAGAACCCTGTACTAGTCTCAGTATGGGAGTATAATAGCTCACAAGCCTGGCTGAGGATGTGAATGAGGCTAGAAAACTCAGATTCCTCGGCCTCTCATCCACAGGGCATTCCAATCCTCTAGGTCTGAGGGAGGGCCAGAGTCTTTTAAAGGACAGCCTCAGGAGTTTTTAGCACAGCCAATCAAGTATGTACTAGAAGTCAGTTAGATGTTAGAACTACCATGGAGGGAACACAAAATACATCTTGGATGTCACTCCTAAACTCAAAGAAAATATCGAATAGGGATTCTATTGCTAAAGTAAGATGAATTAAATATATTTTTAAAAATTCCTCCTACTATAAACATAAAACAAATAAAATATTAATTTTTCCCTCAAGTGTATAACAGAGCTTTCAAGAAGGTAGATGTAATTATCAGAGCCAAAGGCAAGATGGGAGCACAAACTTGGAGTGCCTAAGGGAATAAAGAAGGTAGCAGCCCCCTTGAGAGCGTTTTTGGATCTCCAGTGATAAATAGATTGGGTTGAATGACTTTTCCGTGATAGAAGACAAAGCCGAGATTTCTGTAAGATGAGAAGCTGGTTCATAGATCCTCAGGCAAGGCCAAGACCACCTAAGGCCACACCTGTAGTAAAAAGGTGAACCAGAAAATAATATACCCTACAAAGTAAACAAGCAAGAATATTGTTCCCTGAAGATTCTAAACTACAAAGTCAGTTTTCATGCCTCTTTGGGAATTTAATCCACTCTTCCTATGTGATCCAAAATATACCAAGATGAGAATTTCGTTTAAAGAGTTGATTTTACTACATAAAAATGCAAACTAATCTATAGGGCAAAAAGCTATCAGTGGTTGCCTGGTAATCTGGGATGTGAAGCAGAAAGGCAAAAGATAAAAAGATTACAAAGGAATAGAAGAAAACTTTGGAGGGTGATAGATAAGCTCATTATCTTGATTGTGGTGATGATTTCGTGGACACGTATGAGGGAGACCCAAAAAAGCCAGAATTTATTTATTAAAATTTGTGTGTTTATTCTTACATGTTTAAACTTCAGTCACCTTCAAAGTATTCTACATTTGATGCACTTCACCGGCTGAGGCACTTTTTCCACTGCTCAAAACAGGTTTTAAACTCGTCCATTTTGATGCATTTTAGTGCTTGTCATTTTTTGTTTTACAAAATATTTCCTTTTGAGGAGTTTTTTCATCCAGGGAAACAAACAAACAAAAAGTCACCTGGGCAAGATCAAGTGAATAGGGAGCGTGGGGCACAGGGTTCATGCCATTTTTGGCCAAAATCTGCTGAACACTCAGCACCATTTGTCCATTGTGAAATGGACAAATGCATTGAAAGAATCTCCAAAAAAATTCACTGAAGCCAAATGTAGCCTTTCACAACAACACTGGCTGGTACACTGATGCTGATGGGTTCCTAGAACACTTACCTAGCGGAGGAAGCCTCTCAAAAGTAATTCCAGTTTTGGCTGGGCTCGGTGGCTCAGCCTGTAATCCCAGCATTTTGGGAGGCTGAGGTGAATGGATTGCCTGAGCCTGCGGGTTTGAGACCTGCCTGGGCAACTTGGTGAGACCTTGTCTCTACCATAAATCAAAAATAAGCCGGGCGTGGTAGTGCCCGCCTGTAGTTCCAGCTACTTGGAAGGCTGAGGTGAAAGGATCACCGCAGCCCAGTGGGTCGAGGTTGTGGTGGCCAGGAGTGTGCCACTGCACTCCAGTCTGGGCAATGGAATGAGACACCAACTCAAAAAAAAAAAAAAAAAAAGTAATTCCAGTTTTTGGGGGTTCCCCCTCATATACCTCTACATTTCCCAAAACGTATCAAATTGTACATTAAAATATGCATAGTTTATTTTACATAAACAATGTCTCAAAAAGCTATTTAAAAAGTAGTTAAAAAGCAGGTTAAGGGTTAAGGGTTAAGGTCAGGCATGGTGACTCACACCTGTTAATATCAGCACTTTGGGGGCCTGAGGTGGAAGGACTGCTTGAGGCCAGGAATTTGAGACCAGCCTGGGCAATATAGCAAGAACCATTGCCACAAAAAATTTAAAAATTAGCTGTATTTAGTGGTACATGCCTGTAGCCCCAGCTACTCAGGAGGCTAAGGTCGCAGGATCGCATGAGCCCTGGAGTTTGCAGCTACAGTGAGCTATGACTACACCACTGCACGCTAGCTTGGACGACAGAGTAAGACCGTCCTTAAAAAAAAAAAAAAAAAAAAAAGGCAGGGTAGACACAGGTGGGTGAGAATTAGTAAACTGAAAGGCATATCTAAAAGAACTACACAGAATGTTGCAAAAATAAAAAATGAGAAGTATGAGAGGCGTTAAGAGAAAATAAAATAAAAAGCTCTAAAATACATTTCACTGAATTTACAAAAGAGGTTAATAAAGAGAATGGGAAGAGGTAATAGACGATGAGATAACGACTAAGAGTATTTCGGAATTGATAAAAGATATAAGCTTTTGGATTCAGGAAACAAAAAAAATCTCAAAATCTTACACCATGAAAAGCCTCTTCCCCCCAAAGCCATGTAAAACCTATATAAGCTGAGACCGGACTGCAATCGGGGCCCAGTCTTTGTGACCGGAGTCCTCTGGGTCGAACGCAGGCGTTCCAGTAATAAATGCAGTTTCCTGCGTATCAGTGTCACGGTCTCTCTGATTTGTTTCCCTGCAACAACACAAAGACATTTTTGGAGAAACTAAAATGAAAAGAATTCATTCGTAATAAATACTCACTAAAAGACCTTTAGTGTAAGAATTCACTAAAGAAACTTTTTAGAAGTTGTGTTTTTCAGAAAATGTGTTTTAGGAAGAATGAAAATGATCTTTTAAAGAGGACTTGAGATGCTAGAAAGAAAGGTAAGTAAATAAAATTGGTTAAGTCTAGGGGAAAACTGTTTAAGATAATAATATTATAACGTTACATGTGTGTTTTAAAGAATGAAACTTTACAGTATCAGACAATAGCATATAGTTGAGGGTGTGTGCATATGTGTGGACTTAAAGGGTTCTAAAGGATATTAGAATGTGATGTGCGTTAGAATTGAAGTTAAACACCCATGTTAAAAGTTATGGGCAACAACCTCTCAAAGAATAAAGATAAAGGATATAATTTCAGACCAGTAGAGGAGGAAAAAAGATGTGACAAACAAAAACATCCTTAATCAACCCCAAAGAAGGTAAAAGAGAAAGAAAAAATAAACCAAGAAAGGTGAGACTAACCACAAAATATGATAGAAATAAACCCAATTATACCAGTACTCATGAAATGACAATGTAAATAGACAAAACATTCTAGATAAGAGATAATGATCATCAGATTATTATCTGATTAGTTAAAAGTATTATCTGATCAGTTAAAATGATCCTCAGACTATTATCTGATTAGTTATCTGATTATTACCAGATTAGTTAAAAATACAAAAGTTAGCTAAAAAGCACAGATAAGTTGAAAATAAATGTGTAAAAAAGAAACTAAGTAAACAGTAGCCAAAAGAAAGCTGCTGTATTAATATAGATACAATAGACTAAAAGGCAAAAAATCCTAATCTGCAAATTAGTGGATCATTACATAATGATCAAAAAGTCATTTTTACCAGGAAGATAATTTTAACCTAGTGTGTACCAAAGTTACACACTTTATGGTACATAAAATTCTCAAAAAGAAATGGCAATCTAAACAGTCACAAAATCTGCAGTAGAGATAGGCTAGAAAAGAAATCTCTTAGGACAAAGTTGTGATAAGGAAGGTCCCTGAAGAAAAGATGGATTCTCTGTTGACTTTTGGTAGCTTTAGCTGAGAAATGGTTTCAGTTCTTCATTATTTCTATGTAACTGTATGTTACTGTTACCCATTCAGGCAACACTAAACCGTGAGCTTAGGGCCATCTGTGTACCTTATCTAATTTATGAAACAAAGAAATAGATACAGGTTATTATTGTCCTTACTAAAAGTAGCCTTGGGAAACACAGTCTGAAACTGTGTTTTTAAAAATTTTTTTTTTAATTTTAGAGATGTGGGGTACAAGTCAGGATTAACTACACAAACAGGCTGCATGCAGGTAAAGTCTGGGTTTCTAACTGGTCCTGAAACTGTGTTTTGGTTTCTCATATTTTAAAAGAAAAAGGACAGATGACATATGTCATGCACTGAATATTCAGAAAGAAGTATAGAAAACTAACCTAGGAGCCAATTTGGGTTTATTTATTTATTGTTTTTTGAGTCTGAGTCTCACTCTCCCACCCAGGCTGGAGTGCAGTGGCACGATCATGGCTTACTGCAGCCTCCACATCCTGGGTTCAGGCGATCCTTCTGCCTCAGCCTCCTGAATAGCCCAGGACTACAAGTGTGTGCTACCTCAACTGGTACTGGTTTATTTTTTTGACTTTTTTGTAGAGACGAGGTCTTGCTGTTTCCCAGGCTGGTCTCGAACTCCTGGGTTCAAGCAATCCTCCTGCCTCAGCCTCCCTAAGTACTGGAATTACAGGCATGCGCCACCACACCCGATGGAGAAGATGTTTAGATTTCCTTCTATTATTCTGTCACCAGAAGCTTTCAAATGAATAGATCTAATAAAGAAGAAATACAAATGCAAACTTCGTCAACATAAAATACACTAAGAAAATGAGACTAAAGAAGGATAACATGTACAAGTCAGGCCATCTCTAGAACTGTAGATGATGGCAAATATAAAAACTAGTAAATGAATAGCAGCTATGTAACTGATGAAGTTAGGAAAGCCAACTTCAGAAAATCTCCATCAGGTCTCAAGAGCAAGATTTGAAATATTAGTACAACAGCCCAAAGGCATCCAGAATGACACATCAAAACCAAACAAGGCTCAACCAACATGGGAGAAGTATCAAACAGACAGAACTGAATTCAAATGTGCTCATGTGTATAATACTCTTTGGATTCAAAAAGAAAGTTCTGAAAAAAAACCAGAAACAATGAAAAACAGTAACTGAAATAAAAAAGTTCAGTTAAATGTGGCCCTTACTTTGTGACTACTCAAACTGAAAAATCAGCAGAAAAAAATTACTTAAGGCTCACAAATCCAATTCAGCTCAAGTTCCGGGGCCCTTGCTCCCAACCTGAGTGACTCAAGCAAACTTCCCCTCAAGGAACCCAGGGAGCATCCCCTAAATTTAGGCCTGCCCTCCTAACAGCAGCCTACCCAGGCGCTCACAGTTTTCTCCTGAGTCTTATTTACTATGGGCCCTATTCTGCTGCTAATTGGTTAATGTTAATAACTTTTACCTTGTACCTCCCCAACAGGTCTGCAAGTTAGTGGAGGGATTTCAGAGACAACGCCTTAATTCAGTGTTTTAGTCAAAGGGAAGTCCAATATAGAAACTGATTTTAAAAATGGAAATCTTCCCAATAAAATAGGAAAGCCCAAGAACTCCCAGGGCTCTACTAAACACAGTTAGAGAACAGTGGCTCCATCTGTAGAAATGTCAGCTGCAATGCATTAAAATTTCTCAACTATTTAAATCCATGAGTTCATAATGACATTTTAAAACATCTCCATCGATCATCTTTGGAATTTGTTTTGAAAATGGCCTCATATGCAAACTACACCTCAGGATAACTATTGAATAAATTGTTGATGAAGGGAAGTTCTCTTATGAACAAAAAATAAGCCCTAAATCAGATCAAGCTTTTTCTCCAACTACCAGTTTTATAGGACATATGGAAGGTAGAGGGAACAAGTCAAACACCACCATAAGGATGAAATCAGCAAATCTAGAATGTGAGAAACTCTGCAGAAGACCTGTTTTCTTCAACAAATAAATCACAAGAAAGAAACAGAGAAACCTATAGAATAAAATATACTTAAGAGACATCTCAACACACTGCAATGTATGAACCTTATCTGGATCCCATTTCAACAAACTGTAAATTAAAAGAAATTTATAAGACATTTGGGGAAATGAGAACACTGATGGAATATTTAATGATGTTATAGAATTACTAATTTTTTAGATATGAGAATAGTATTATAGTTAGGTTTAAAAAATCCTTATCTTTTATAGGTACATATCAAAATTCATATAAAAAGATCTGATAATCAAGATTTGTTCCAAAGTAATCTGGCGAGGGAGTGATGAAACAACAATGAAAGGGAACTGATAACTGCTGGAGCTGGGTGACAGTACAAGGGAGTTTATATTACTCTCTACTTTTGGGTGCATTTCTATTAAAAAAGTTATAAAGAGGCAAGAGAAGGGGGATATATCAGTCAGTTGTACTATAGGAGGCATATTTGTATCCTGATTCAATCAAACCACTACAAAAAAAAATCTATGAGAGTATCAGGGATATTTGAACGCTGACTGGATATTTACATAATTATTAAAATTTTAGGTATGACAATGTATTAAAAAGCATCCTTATCATTATACACATATACATAAAATTTATGGATGAAATGATTTGCTGCCTGGGATTTATCTCAAAATAATCCAAAGGAAAAGATACAAAAGGACACTACATAATGATAAAAGGTTCAATCCATCTACAAGAAATATCCATCCTATACATATATGCAACCAACATAAGAGCACCAGCATTTATAAAGCAACCACTAAGTAAATTTAAAAAGATATTGACTCTAACACTATTAAAACAGGGGACTTGAATGTCCCACTAATAGATCATTAAGGCAAAAAATCAACAAGGAAATTCAGAACCTAAACTTGACACTCAACCAAATGGACTTAATAGATGCCTACAGATTATTCCACCCAACAACCACAGAATATACATTCTACTCATCACCACATGGATGTACTTCAAGATTGATCACATTCTTGGCCATAAATCAAGCATAAATAAATTACATAAGGTTGAAATCTTGCCATGCACACTCTCAGACCAGGGTGGACTAAAAATACATATCAACATCAACATTTCCCAAAGCTCACAAAGACAAGGACACTAAACAGTATAATGCTGAACAATGACTGGGTCAATGCTGAAATCAAAGCAGAAATTAAAAGATTCCTGAAAACAAATGAAAATGAAGAAACATCCTACCAAAAGCTCTGGGATACCATGAAATCAGTTCTAAGAGGGGAATTTATATCTCTATGAGCACATATCAAGAAAATGGAAAGATCAGAGGTTCGAGTCTAACAAATCACCTAAGGAATCTGGAAAAAGAAGACAACCAAAACCCCAACTTTAGCAGAAGAATCCAAATCACAAAAATAAGAGCCCATATACGGTACATAGAAAACAAAAATATCATAGGAAACATCAACAAAACAAAAATCTGGTTCTTTGAAAGAATTAACCCTAGCCAGAATGACCAAGAAAAAGAGAGGAAAAGCCCAAATAAACACAATCAGAAATATAAAAGATAAAATCGCAACTGACCCCAAAGAAATACAAAAGATTATCAGAGATTACTATGTGCATCTATATGGAAACAAACCTGATAACCTAAATGAAATGGAGGACTTTCTGATATCACACAACCACCCCAGGTTGAAACAAGAAGAAATTGAGGCACTAAATAGACCAATAACAACCCAGGAAATTAACTCTGTCGTATGAAAACTACCTATTTTAAAAAGCCCTGGACCAGATGGCTTCCCAGCAGAAATCTGCAAAATGTAAAAGGAGGAACTGATACCAATCCTTTTGAGAAAGATGGACTTCTCCCCAAATCATTTTACGAAGCTAACATCACACTGATACCCAAAGGGTAAAGATGCAACAAAAATAGAGAACTATAAGCCAAAATCCCTTATGAACATAGATGCAAAATCCTCAATAACATTCTAGCAAATCGGATCCAAAAACACATATCAAAAATCATCCACCATGAACAAGCAGGCTTCACCCCCAGGATGCAGGACTGGTTCAACATTCGCAAGACCATAAATGTCATTAAATACATCAACAGGTATAAAAACAAGAATCACATGATTATCTCATTAGATGCAGAAAAAGCTTTTGATAAAATCCAACATCCCTTCTCGATAAAAACCCTCAAACACCTAGGTATAGAAGGAACATACTTCAAAATAGTAAGTGCCATCTAGGATATACCTACAGCTAACATATTGCTAAATGAACAAAAACTAGAAACATTTCCCCTGAAAACTGGAAGAAGACAAGGCTTCCCACTGTCACCCCTCTTGTTCAATATTGTGTTGGAAGTCCTAGTTCAGGCAATTAGACAAGAGAAGAAAATCAGGAGTATCCAAATAGGACAAGAGGAAGTCAAGTTATCCCTCTTTGCTGAGGATATGATCCTATACCTTGAAAATTCAATAGAATCTATCAAAAATCTGCTTGCATTGATAAAGGACTTTGGCAAAGTCTCAGGGTACAAAATAAATGTGCATTAGACAATTGTATTCCTATATACCAACAAGCAGGCAGAGACCCAAATTAAAAGCACAATTCCATTCACAATAGCCACATAAAAAAATGAAATACCTCGGCATCTTCCTAACCAGAGAATTGAAATATCTTTACAATGAGAACTATAAAACACTGCTCAAAGAAATCCAAGAAGACACAAACAAATGGAAAAGTATTCCATGCTCACGGATAGGAAGAATCAACATTGTTAAAATGTCCACCCTACCAAAGGCAATCTACAGATTCAATGCAATACCCATTAAGTTACCAACATCATTCTTCTCAGACCTGGAAATGGCAATATAAAAATTTATATGGAAACATAAATGACCACAAATAGCTAAAACAATCCTTAGCAAAAGAAACAAAGCAGGAGGTATTACACTTCCAGGCTTCAAACTTTACTATAAGGCTACAGTAATCAAAACAGCCTGGTATTGGTACAAGAACAGACACATAGACCAATGGAACAGGATAAAAATTCTGGAAGCAAAGTCTCAATTTCTAAACCAACTCACTTTGATAAAGCCTCCAACAACAACCACTGGGAGAGGAGAACCTATTCAGTAAATGGTGCTGGGAAAACTGACTGACCACATGCAGAAAATTAAAAGAGGACCCCTACCTATCACCATACACAAAAATTAACTCTAAATGGATCAAAGACCTAAATGTAAAACCTCAAACTATAATAATCTTAGAAAACACAGGAGACACCCCCATGGAAATTGGAACTGGCAACCAATTCCTATTCAGAACCCTAAATGCCCATACCTTAAGAAATTAGATAGATAAGTGGGACATCACCAAACTAATGAGCTTCCTTAAAGCAAAAGAAACCATCAAGAGAGCAGGGGGACAGCCCACAGAATCGGAAAAAATATTTGCCACCTGTATATCTGACAAAGGCCTAACATCTAAGATCTAAAGGAAAAAAAAAAACAACCCCATTAAAAAGCAGGCAAAAGCCATGAATGGACTCTTCTCAAAAGAAGATATATGGGCAGCCAACAGACACATGAAAAAGTGCTTGGCCTCACTCATCATCAGAGAAATGTAAATCAAAACCACATTGAAATACCAACTAACCCCTGTAAGAAAGGCCATCATTGATAAAACAAACAACAATAAATGCTGGCGAGGATGTGGAGAAAAAGGAAAGCTTCCACACTACTGGTGGGAATGCAAACTAGTGCAACCTCTTTAGACGACAGTGTGGCAATTTCTGAAAGAACTAGAAATTGACCTTCCATATGACCCAGCAACTCCCCTATTGGGACTATACCCAGAGGAACTCAAATCATTCTACTTAAAAGATACCTGCACACGTATGTTTGTTGCAGCTCTATTCACAATAGCAAAAACATGGAACCAACCATGTTGTCCATCAAACCTGGACTGGATTTGAAAAGATGTGGTACATACACACAATGGAATATTATGCAGCCATAAAGAAGGACAAACATATGAACTTTGCAGCAACTTGAATAAATTTAGAGTCGATCATGCTCAGTGAATTATCATAGAAACAGAGTGCCATATGTTCTCACTCATAAGCAAAACTTGAACAATTATAATACTATAAGAAAGCTATTGGCAGTAATAGGAAACTGTCAGGGGATGGGGAGTGGGATTGGCAGTTGAGGGTAACTGCTAGAGGAGGGAGACGCATACCTTATCAACAAGGGTACCTGCATAATCAACATTTGAATACCTAACCCTGAATTGTACCCATCTTTATAATAAAAATTAAAAAATAATATATAAAATACAAGGCTTTTCAGCCATTGGACCCAAGACAGTAGAGTTTATTGTTCCTTGGGAGAGAGGTAAACAGATGAAATGAGCCCTATGATTGATATAACTTACTGTATAGAGAGACTATGTAGGTCACTGTGCAACAAAGAAAAGTCTACTTCAAGAAATGGAGCTGAGAGTCCAAAGAGGCTAAGTTTGCAGAGCAAAGAATGTAGAGAGATAGGTGAAAGAAAGTCAGCACAAGAGAGTGCCCAAGTGCCTTGAATATTAGCAGAAGACACATCTCAAGTTTTCTGGTGTGTACTGATCAGGGCATTTGTGTGAGGAAAATACCCAAGTCTTGGAAAAAACAACAAGGAGATGGAGCAGGTCCTGTAAATCACATAGGGCAGAAAATAGTTTGTGTTCCCACCTGGAGAAGTAGAAAAATACTCAAATTATTTTCAAAATATATATGCAATGTTTTTACAATTGGTAAAATAATTAGACAAAAAGTTAGCAAATACAGAAAACTTGAACACTCAATTCTCTCTATATATAACATTTATAAAAACTTCATCAGACAATAGCATATTTCATATTCTTTTCAAGTTTACTTTGAACACTATTAATATGCACCATATTCTGGACCATAAAACAAGTCTCAATAGATTTATAATTATTTAAGTTATATAAGATATATTCTGTGATGGCCATAGAATTAAATTGGAACTCCCTGACAGAAAGGCTTCAGAAAAATCTTAACATGTTTTGACATGTTTTAAAAAATTACAGTTTACAGAAAAGGAAGTTAGAATTTTTAAAATATAAATAAAATAAAAACACAATATGTCACACTTTTTATGATGTACATACAGAACTTAAGGGAAATTTTACAACACAGAGAAAAAACCTCAGATCAAGAACTTAAGATGCCACTTTAAAAACTAGAGAAAGGAAAATTTAAAATCAAAATAAACATAATAAACAAAATAAACATAAGAAAAATTAAGGAACAAATATCAAGAAAATTTTAAAAATAGAGAAAATTAATGAAATCAATAACATCAATTAAATTAATAAAACCTTTTGTCAGACTGATCTGGGAATAAAGAGAGAAAACACAAATAACATATATTTGGAGTGAGTTGAATGAACAGAGCCTACAGATATTGAAATGAGTAATGAACAACACTAAGACCAAAAAAATTGATAACAGACAAAATGAACAAATCACTTGAAAGATACAAGCTGGACATATCAATCAAAGAACAACAGATGATATTAGTAGTCTTATATCTAGCACAGAAATTGAATCATAAGTTAAAATCATTTCTAGAAAGCAAATATAAGACCAGATGGTTTCATTACTATATCAAACATGTAAGAATGGAATATTAATCATCATATGCAAAATAATATCTGAATTATTTTATGAAGTCAGTATTACTGATATTTGGCGAATATCTAGATAGTACAAAAGGGGAAATTATAGACCAATGTCACTCATTAGCAAATATGCAAAAATACTAAACAACATCTGAAAAGTACACAGTGATCAAGTGTAAGAAATTCAATATTCATTTAATATTTGAAAATTAAACAATGTAATTCATTATAATAGTATGATGGCAAAAAAAACTATGAACATCTCAATAGAGACAGAAAATGTATTTAACACATTCTGTACTCATTCTTAATAAAATTATCAGCAAAGTTGGGCAATAAGAGAACTTCTTCAACCTACAGAGTGACATCAATGAAGAAAAATACCCACAGATAACATCATCTTTAATAGTGAAAGACTCTGTGTTTTCTCTTTAAAGATAGGAGCAAAGCAAATATGGATACTGTTATCACTTCTATTTATCTTTGTACTGGAGACCCTAAACAGGGAAGTTGGAGGAGGAAAATATAAACATAAGGGAAGCAAATAATAATAATAATAAAGGCATGGATATTGTAAGAAAAAATAATACGGTAATGATTCACTGATGACATGATTTTCTATACTGAAATTTTTAAGGAATCTACAAAAAGCTGCTAAAATTAATAAGTGAATGTCTTACATTTATAAGAAAGGTCAGTAAAAATAAATTGCATTTCTATAAAGAAGCAACTAAGATTTAAAATAAAATTTGAGATGAATTATTTTCACTATAGTTTCCAACAACTTGAAACATTTTAGATAAATTTAATAAAACATATGCAAGAATAGTGCATTGAAAATGACAAATTCTTGATAGAAATCAAATGAGATCAAAACACATAAAGAGGTCAGGCTCAATGGCTCATGTCTGTGATCTCAACACTTTGGAAGACTGAGATAGGAGGATCATTTGAAGCCAGGGTTTAAGACCAGTCTGGGCAACATAGTGAAACCTAGGTTCTACAAAAAAAATAAAACTTAATTCAAAAATTAGCCAGATGTGGTTGCTTGTGCCTATAGTCTCAGCTACTAGGGAGGCTGAAGCAAGAGAATTACATGAGCCGATGATCACACCACTACACTTCCTGAGTGGTAGACCAAGACTTGTTTTATATATATATATATATATATATATATATGTATATAAAGTCTTAGGGTAAAACTTTATAACTTCTTTTAAATTTCATATGGAAATGCATGTAAACTGGATGGTTCAAAATAATTTTTAAAAGCAATGATAAAGTTTAAAAAAGCCTATAGTCCTTGGTTTCAACACTTATAAATAAAACTATAATACCCAAGATATTGTAACATTGAAGAAAGGATAAATAAATATATTAATTGAAAAGGAGACAGAATCTAGAAATTATATAAATACACACACACACACAACTTCTGCCAACTATATATGACTTCTGACACAATAAACCAAAATAATTTAAATATTAAAATAAGAGGTCCTTGGTGGAAAAATTAATGAAGTAGTCAAAGGTAATTTCAAAAAAAATTACTTTCTATCATCCCGTTGTTGTAAAATTTTGCTGAAAAATTATTGCTACTTTTCTGGGTCTATAATAATAAAGTACCATGAATGGGGTGGCTTAAAACAGAAATTTCTTTCTTAGTCTTGGAGGCTAGAAATATGAAATTAAGGTGTCAACTGGTTTACCCTATCTCTGGAAACTCGAGGAGAGGATAGGTCTTATAGCTGTCTCTTTGCTTGTGGTGTTGTCAACCATCCTTGGCATTTCTTGACTTGTAGATGTATTGCTCCAAAGTCTGCCTCTGTCATAGCATGGGGCTCTCCCCCAAGTGTCTGTGTTTGTGTTTATTATCCTCTTATTATAAGGACTCCAGTCTTACTGTATTAGGACCCACCCTACTCCAGTATAAACTCTCCTTAGCTAATTACATGGGCAGTGATCTTATTTACAAATAAGGGTACATTCTAAAATAACTGTGGGTTAGAACATCAACATATCTTCTTTTGAGGGGAAGCAAAATTCAACCCAAACAATTATGTTACAAATGAATCAACATATAATGCATTCTTTATTTGTTCTAACAATTATCTCTTAGTGATTATTATAGCTTAATTTTTGTATGTGAGATAAGTAAAAAAATGCATTCATGTTTTGTTTCATTTTCCAGATGAAGCTTTATTCCAAATTTTATGTAGATTCCATTTTTTAAATATACATTTTAGTTTAAAATGTTCTCCATTTGAATTATATTTATTTTAATAACTTTTATAGTATACCAATTACTCTCAGATATTGGGGACAAATTATTATCTGACTCTTTTATCTCAGTCTTTAAATAAAAATTAAGTTTGTAACTGAAATAGATAAGAATAAACCTAATACATAAGTAAAGTATATTTGCCTCCAATTTGTTTGTTGTTGAAATTAAAAGTAACATTAATTTTTTGAAACAGAAAACTTTCTTTATTAAAAATAAAAAAATAAATAAAATGGTCTCTGAAGACATAAATACATATTATCAGTTTCTTCTCTCAGACTTATAACTTGGAAGGATGGTTTCTAATTACAGTTTGAAATAAATGTGAATTGCACTGGCAGACAATATCAAACATATCTGACATTATATAACCAGTGACATGTATATGTCACCTTCAAATAAAGACAACTAAGTGGCTAACAAAATATTTTTAAAGTACAATAAACTTACTTACCTATTCTTATACTTACCTATTCTTATTCTTATACATCCAGTGCCACTTTTTTATACCGAGTTTATAAAGGCATACTCATGGTTTCATAAGCCTATAAATTAGAAAACCAGAAGGCAATACTGCTAGGAATTAAAAACAAAATCATCAGTTATCAAAACTCACTTTGAAATGAGAAAGACCATAGTTTAATATATTAACATTTTAATAAAATCTTTAAAATAAAAACAGCTGAAATCCACACTGAAGTCATCATGCAGAAAATAGTGGCTTTAGTAAGATTAATTATTTTAATCTTGGATGAAGGAAATGATGTGTCCTTTAGCAAACTGCAATTATGATGAGTGTTACTTCAACACAATAGGAGTACAGTATTTCAGAAGACTTGGCCCCCTTCCTCAGAGGAGTTTAGTATCCAACTGAGGAAAGAAGTTATCTTCTGAATTGCCACTCAATAAGTTCCATGCTTACATTTTACCTGTCACATCTAGCAATTCTTAGCTACTCCAAGAATGCCTACCTTAAATGCATACTGCCTTTCCTTGAGTTGTTTTTAATTGGCTTTTCTATTGCCACTTGATATAGTAAATCACAACAGTCATGTTGTGTCATTACAATGGCAGATTTCTAATGCCTCCTCTTGGGAAATGTGGTCAGTGGCAGAAACAATGCCCTCTGATGAGGCAAAAAGTGTAGATATATTTAATGTTTAAACTACATGGGTTAAAAAGTCTTTTACGTTTGAAGACAATACCCATTAATTAAATATGCAAAATATGCTAGCAATGAGCTATGTTGGCAGCATCACTCCCATACACAGCTCTAATAATGTTATAGGGGGTTGTCTTAAAAATAGACAAATTTGGACTTCCAGTCTCTGGTTTAGGTTGGTAGATGCTTGGAAGTAACCTACCAACCCTAACAAGTATAAAGCTGTGAAAAACTGAGTCAACAACTCTTCTTAGATCCATAAAAGAAGTCACAGGACAAACAACTGGCCCCCAAATTGGAGGCACAGACAGGAAAATGAAGAGAATCACCTCACAGCAGCAGAAACCTCTTTAGGAACCAACGCTGCTGGAAGCTCAATGTGGACAAAAACTGTGAGAGTTAAAAACTCTGGGGGGATCCAGTCATAACAGGGCCCTTACACTCTTGTAAATTTAACTCCAGGAGCTCCACCAGGTTCTCATAGCACATACTGGAGGAAAAGTTGGGCAGGAAGAACACCTTATCTATAGATTATGAAATATAAGAATTATATATCTGACTTCTCCTTAGAATTGTGTAAACAAGAAGAGATTAGTGTTAAATATTTACAGTGTACAGAGAAAACTACCTATCCACCTAGAATTTTGCATCATGATAAGTCATTTTTTGAAAGTGAAGGAGAAATAAAGATCATTTCAGGCAAACAAAACTTGAGGAAATTTGGTGCCAGTAGACCTGCCTCACAAGAAATATATTTTGTTAATTATTTAGGTGGAAGGAAAATAATGCAGGTAAGAAATTCAAATCTATATAAAAATGAAAAAGTACTAAATTTAAAAATCCATTAATATAAAAATTAAAACATTTATTTTTCTTAGCCTTAATTTATATAACAGATCGTAGTTTGCTCAAAATATCGGCAGCAATGCATCTATGTATAGTATGCTTATAATATTTTTTCCATTTTTATATTGGATTCAGGGGGTATGTATGCAAGCTCATTACATGGACACATTATGTAGTGCTGAGGATTGTGCTCAGGTAGCCCATTCCCCAGATAGAGACCATTGTATTAGGTATAATACACAATAGATAATTTCAGAACCCTAACACCCCTTCCTACTTTCCCCATTGTTGTTGCCCCCAGTGTTTATTATTTCAATTTTTGTGACCATTTAGCTCCCACATATGAGTGAGATCATGCTGTGTTTGTTTTTCTGTTTCTGAGTCCCTTCATCTAGGATATTGATCTCCAATTCCATCCATGTTGCTGCAAGGGACATGATTTCCTTCTTTATTATGGCTGTGTGGTATTCCATGGTGTAACTACACCACAGCTTCTTTTTCCAGTCAATTGTTGGTGGGCACTTAGCCTGGTTCTATTACTTTGCTATTGTGAATAGTTCTGCCTGAATATATGAGTACATGTATATTTTTATATATTTATTTCTTTTCCTTTGGGTAGGAATTGATGGGTCAAATGGTAATTCCATTTTTAGTTTTTTTGATAAATCTCCCTACTACTTCTATAGTAGTTGAACTAGCTAGCTTACAATCCCACCAACAGTGAATGAATGTTCCCTTTTCTCCACAACTGGGCCAACATCTGTTGTTCTTTGACTTTCTAATAATAGCCATTCTGACATATGTGAGGTGATATCTCATTGTGGTTTTAATTTACATTTATGATGATTAGTGATGATGAGCATTTTTTCATAAATTTGTTGGCTGCTTGTGTGTTTTCTTTTGAGAAGTATCTATTCATGTGTTTTGCCCACTTTCTGATGTTGTTTATAGAGAGAGAGTGAGTTGTTTTAGTTTCTTGCAGAATCTTGACATTAGTCTATATCTGAGGCATAATTTGCAAATATTTTATCCCACGTAGTAGGTTTCTCTTCACTCTGTTGATTATTTCTTTTGTTGTGCAGAAATTTTTGTGAATTAATTCCCATGTGTCTATTTTTATTTATTTTATTGCAGTTGCTTTAGGGATCTTTGTCATCAATTATTTTTCAGGTCAATGTTCAGAAAAGTGTTTCCTAGGTTTTCTTCTAGGAAATTTATAGTTTCAGGACTGACATTTAGTCTTCAGTACATCTTGAGTCAATTTTTGTTTATGATGAGAGTTAGGAGTCAGTTTTTTTTGTTTTTTTTTTTTATTATAAAGATGTAGGGTACAATTCAGGATTAGGTATAAAAACATTGATCATGCAGGTACCCTTGTTGATGAGGTATGCCCCTCCTCCCTTAGCAGTTTCCCTCAACTGCAAATCCACCCCCCTTCCCTGAAAGTATCCCATTACTGCCAATCGCTTTCTTATAGCATTATAATTGTTCAAGGTCCTCTTATGAGTGAACACACATGGAACTCTGTTATTTGTTTCTATGATGAATCACTAGTATGATCGACTCCAAATCCATCCAGGTTGCTGCAAACTCCATATATCTGTCCTTCTTTATGACTGAATAATATTCCATTCTGTATATATACCATATTTTTTTAATCCAGTCCAGCTTCGATGGGCAACGTGGTTGGTTCCATGTTTTTGCTACTGTGAATAGAGTTGCAACAAACATACATGTGCAGGTATCTTCTTGGTAGAATAATTTGAGTTCCTCTGGGTATATTCCCAATAGGGAATTGCTGGATCATATGGAAAGTCAATTTCTAGTTCTTTCAGAAATAGCCACACTGTCTTCCAAAGAGATTGTACAACTTTGCATTCCCACCAGCAGTGTAGAAGCATTCCTTTTTCTCCACAGTCTTGCCAGCATCTATTGTTTGTTTTATCAATGATGGCCATTCTTAGGGGTTAGGAGGTATCTCAATGTGGTTTTGATTTGCATTTCTCTGATGACGAGTGATGCTGTGCACTTTTTCATGTGTCCATTGGCTCCTCGTATATCTTCTTTTGAGAAGTGTCTATTCATGTCTTTTGCCTACTTTTAAATGGAGTTGTTAGATTTTTTCCTTTTGACATGTTTGAGTTCTTTGGAGATCCTAGATTTTAGGCCTTTGTCAGATATAGAGTTGGCAAATATTTTTACCATTCTGTGGGCTGTCTCCCTGCTCTCTTGATGGTTTCTTTGGCTTTGCAGAAGCTCGTTAATTTGATGAGGTCCCACTTGTCTATCTTATTTCTTAAGGTATTGGCCTTTAGGGTTCTGAATAGGAATTGGTTCCCAGTTCCAATTTTCATAAGGGTGTCTCCTGCATTTTCTAAGATTCTTGTAGTTTGAGGTTTTATGTTTAGATCTTTGATCAATTTAGAGTTAATTTTTGTATATGGTGATAGGTAGGGGTCCTGTTTCAATCTTCTGCATGTGGTCAGCCAGTTTTCCCAGCACCATTTACTTAATAGGTTCTCCTCTCCCCAGTAGTTGTTGTTAAAGGTTTTGTCGAAGATGAGTTGGTTGAGAAATTGAGGTTTGCTTCCGGAATCTCTGTCCTGTTCCATTGGTCTATGTGTCTGTTCTTGTACCAATACCAGGCTGTTTGGATTACTGTAGCCTTATAGTAAAGTTTGGAGTCTGGAAGTGTGATTCCTCTTGCTAAGGATTGTTTTGATTATTCGTGGTTGTTTATGTTTCCATATAAATTTCTCTATTGTCATTTCCAGGTCTGAGAAGAATGATGTTGTTAACTTAATGGGTATTGCATTGAATCTGTAGATTGCCTTTGGTAGGATGAACATCTTAACAATGTTGATTCTTCCTATCCATGAGCATGGAATTTTTTTCCATTTGTTTGTGTCTTCTTGGATTTCTTTGAGCAGTGTTTTATAGTTCTCATTGTAAAGGTCTTTCACTTTTCTGGTTAGAAAGATGCTGAGGTGTTAAGTTTTGTGTGTGTGGCTATTGTGAATGGGATTGTGCTTTTAATTTGGGTCTCTGCTGCTTGTTGTTGGTATATAGGAATGCAACTGACTTTTGCATGTTTATTTTTTACCCTGAGACTTTGCCAAAGTCCTTTATCAGTGCAAGCAGGTTTTTACAGATTCTCTTGGATTTTCAAAGTATAGGATCATATCATCAGCACAGAGGGATAACTTGACTTTCTCTTTTCTTTTCCTATTTGGATACCCCTGATTTCCTTCTCTTGTCTAATTACCTGGGCTAAGACTTCCAACACAATATTGAACAAGAGGGGTGAGAGTGGGCAGTCTGGTCTTATTCCATTTTTCAGGGGAAATGTTTCTAGTTTCTGTCCATTTAACAATGTTAACTGTGGGTTTGTCGTAGATGGCATTTACTATTTTGAGGAATGTTCCTTCTGTACCTAGGTGTTTGAGAGTTTTTATCAAGAAGGGATGCTGGATTTCATCAAAAGCTTTTTCTGCATCTAATGAGATAATCATGTGGTTCTTGTTTTTATATCTGTTGATGTATTTAATGACATTTATGGGTTTGTGAATGTTGAATCAGCCCTACACCCTGGAAATGAAGCCTACTTGGTCATGGTGGATGATTTTTGAGATGTGTTTTTGGATCTGATTTGCTAGAATCTTGTTGAGGATTTTTGCATCTATGTTCATAAAGAATATTGGCCTGTAGTTCTCTTTCTTTGTTGCGTCTTTACCCTGTTTGGGTATGTGTGTAATGTTAGCTTCATAAAACGATTTGGGGAGAATTCCATCTTTCTCAATTGCCTGGAATACTTTCAATAGGATTGGTATCAGCTCCTCCTTGTATATTTTGTAGAATTCTGCTGGAAAGCCATCCAGTCCAGGGCTTTTTTTTTGTAGGTAGTTTTTGTATGACAGAGTCAATTTCCTGGATTGTTATTGGTTTATTTAGTGCCTCAATGTCTTCTTGTTTCACTTTGGGTAGGTTGTGTGATGTCAGAAAGTCCTTCCTTTCATCTAGGATATCAAGTTTGTTTCCATATAGGTGTACATAGTAATCTCTGATAATCTTTTGTATTTCTTCAAGGTCAGTTGTAATTTGGTCTTTTGTATTTCTGATTGTGCTTATTTGGGCTTTTTCTCTTTTTTTCTTGGTCATTCTGACTAGGGGCCCATCAATCTTTTAATTCTTTCAAAGGACCGGCTTTTTTGTTGTTGATGTTTTCTATGATATTTTTGTCTTCTATAGTCCATATTTGGGCTCTTATTTTTGTGATTTGGATTCTTCTGCTAAAGTTGGGGTTTTGGTGGTCTTCTCTTCCAGCTCCCTTAGGTGGTTTGTTAGGCTCTCCACTTGTGATCTTTCCATTTTCTTGATGTGTGCTCATAGAGACATAAATTCCCCTCTTAGAACTGATTTCATGGCATCCCAGAGGTTTTGGTAGGATGTTTCTTCATTTTCACTTGTTTCCAGGAATCTTTCAATTTC
>CAUYQG010042582.1:0-80027 GCA_963574415.1 Tarsius wallacei
TTCACTCATAAGCAGGCCCTGAACACTAGTCACATTAGCACAAGGGAGGAGGGATGGGCAGTCGCTGGGCCCTGCTAGGAGAGAGAGGGAGGGAGGAAAGGGGGGGACATATGACAACACACTGGATACCTGGTCCACTACCAGGGGGAGTAAGGGCCAGCTAGAAGTCCAAACTTCACCTACATGCACCCTACTGATGTAGCAAATCCTCACTTGTACCTCACAACTCTACAATTAAAAATTAATGATGAAAAAAGATAGTACGTATAGTGAGAGTGACCTGGGGGTGGCCTTGGCCTCACAGGGAGCTAGACCCAGTCATTTCAGGAAGCACGCATGTCCATGAGTGGCACGCTACACGTCTGGGCCACTGCAGGGTCCATACGGGCTCCTAGGGAGCTGCCTCAGGCCTCCGGGTTCTGAGCCCTTCGGTGACACTCTATAGCTGGTTTTAATGAGGGCCCAGCGCACAGGGGAAAAGGAGACAAAAAGGCCATCAAGGCCAGGGCTCCTTTCAAGAGATTCCAAGTCCTCAGGGCAAGAAGCACAGACGGAATAGTGTGGGCCACATTGTCCCTGTCAAGAGGCTGCCACACTGCATGCCCTGAGGGTGAAACCCATCCTCCACCCACCTTCACAACCCACCTCCCCAGGAGGCTGCGGTAACACACAGAATAAAGGCCGAAGCACTAGACCCTCCAGTCCTCTCTGAGCACTGAATGAAATGGGCATTGTAAAAGAGCATGAGGAATGGATGGTGGGGACGGGCCTCTGGGGAGTGTGGGAAGAAGGGTCCCTTTGATGTCTTTTGTCCCCAGCTTCCTGAGGAAGGATGCTTGTCCACCTCCGGGTGGCTGGCTAATCGCCACTTCTGTTGAGAAAGAACACACAGCCAGAACTGGCCCCACCTGCAGCTTCTGCAGGGAGCCGAGAGCGGCCCGCCCTCCTCGGTGCCTTTCCTGCTTCACAGCCGCAGGGAGAAGGAAGAGTGTGTCTTGTCTCTCTGAGGAGCTGGCTAGGTAGGCCATCTGAGCACCTCGAGACCCAGGCCCACCCATCCCTCCCTTGCCAGGGCAAACACTGCTTATCCATCACAACCCTCCCGGTGTCCAGCCCAGGCCAATCTGGCAAGTTTCCAACACAGCCGTCTAAGCACGCACATCCAGCATTTGGAGTCGGCATGTGGGGGGAGACCCACTTGCCAACTTTGCTCTAAGGAAAAAACAGCCTCCTTTGCCCAAACATGACACAGTGCTGATAACTGCCTCGTATTGAGGTCAGAGTCGTGTGTTCCAGGCATCATGGAAAGAGTTTCGTGGGACTCAGCGTCCTTGATCCTCACGTCAAGGCATGGATGCTGGTAGTGTGCTCATCGAAGGATCAGAAAAATCAGGCTCCAGATAGGTCGCCCTTCATTCAGTCAACCAGTTTTCACTGGGCACCTCCTTGGTGTGAACTCCCCCGGCGCTGCAGAGGGCATGAGCAGAATGAGCCCCTCATTCTGGGAGCTCAGATTCCAAGTGCCCACTCACCTCAGATAGTCGATCCACACCCAGGGACTGCCTCAGGAGAGAGGCAGGGAAGAGCCTAGAGACAGTGTGGCAGGATGCGGCAAATGTTCATATATATTTCTTGTATGATTGAGTGAATAAACACAGAGACACATGCAGCACTTCGGCCTCACCTGGGCTGACTGAATGTCTCCCACTAGCCCAGCGACAGGATGGGGGTTGATAGCAGAGGTATTTCCTTTTGAAAGGCAAGTTGCAACTTCAAAAGACCCGCTGCCAGGCGCCAGGCAGGTTTTTGTTTAAGAAAGGCCAAATGGACCAGAGACTGGGCCATCTCATGGAAATGCAAAAAGAGTAACTAATTCACAGACTTACCCAAACCCCTCTTCTGAATTTGACAGTTTACAACCCGGCAGTTCCCGAGAAACCATTTGTTCTTTGAAAAATCTAATTTTGCTAAATACAACCTTGTAAAATTCTAAAGAAAATATGTAATCCCTCAACACAAACCCCTCCCTAACCTAAACAAGGGTATAAGACCCCAGTTCTCCAGTTCTGGGGCGCTCGACTTGGACACTCGGGCCCGCTGTGCTAGCCAGCGTAAATAAATGCCACTTCCTATAACAACCTCGGTGTCACGGTCTCTCTATTTTTCCTGCAACAATTACAGTATCTGAGATGATCAGTTCTGACTATCAAGTAAAAATAGAGTTGCTATCACACAGTAAGAGCTGAAATGTAGATATATTGTTGATTCTATGATCTACCATCTCCTGAGGTAAAAGGTATAGAAAAACTCCTACAACCTCACCCATTTGGATTTTAAAGGTCTCAAACCCCTCATAATTTTGCCAACTGATCAACTCTGGTATTACTGAAAAGAATAAAAACCTGGAACCAATAACAACACATGGAGGAAAGTCAAAGGCCTTGTAGATGTGAGATCTTTAATATCCACCTATATAGAGTTATCATTTGTCTTTTGGTGGCAGTTACAACCAAATTGGTATATATTACTGTGCCAAATTTCTTCCTCACCATTAGACATACAGTGTTTAAAGATACTTAAATTTACCACTAGTTCAAGTGATATAGAAAAGTGAGGAATAATACATGAATGGGTTACGATAAATTGGGTTCACCTTCATGTTAGGAAGGAGATACTAGTATTAATAATTGCACACATTTTACCTATGTAAATAATTTATCCAAGACACATTTGGATATATATGTACTGGAAGAAAAATATGTATGAGAGATAGCAAGTTAGGAAGATAATTATTTTTATTTTGATTTTGGTCTTGCTGAGTTTGTAGAGCCTATAGAACATCTAGTCAGAGACGGTAAATTCACAGATGTTTCAATATGTCTGAAACACAGAGAAAAATTCAGAGATGGTGATATAGACTGGAAATCCTCAATGTGTAAACACATCTACTTGTGTTGATGAAAACAGCCAAGGACTTTGAGGAAAATGAGAAGAGGAATAGGATTCAATTGAAAAATTAAAATTTAAAGAATTAGCAAAAATAAAGCTGTCACAAGCTGTAGGAACACCAATTGAAAATGATGTCACAGAAACAGTGAGAAAAACATTTCAAGAAAGGAAGCGTGTAGATGACATCAGACCCTGTAGACAGAACTACAAAGAGGATGAAAAGGATACAGCAGCTGGTATAGAGAAGTGAGGAAAGAGAACAGAGTGTACCTTTTCAGTAAGTGAAGGGAACACACAATACAGAGTAACGGCCTAAGGAGCTGAAGGGTAAAAGAAAATACTATTGCAGAGTCATGATATGACTCAGCTTCTTCTTGACTTGCAGAATATTTATTGCCATAAAATAAATACATATGCTCATTAATTGCTTGAGAAGTTGTTTTTATTTTTTCCAGATTCAGTCAAAAAGAGAACAAAATGCCTTATAATGAGAACTCATTTTTAGAGTAAGATGCAAATGTTTAGTTATGCTCACTATTTAGTGATTGTTTTGGTTCACTTATAAAATAAATGCCTGGCCTGTTACAATTGGGAAGGTAATATTTACATTATTTGACAAATGAGGATGTGGCTTGTTGGCACATATCTAAACAAGAACAGGTCGTAATGTGCCTGTATCTGTAAGGTATTATACTACCATCAGAACAGTCAAGAACAACATCTCTGTACTCATAGGTTTCTTCTCGGCAGCAAAGGCATGAATTTTCCAATTGAAAGGTATTATAATTGTACCTGAAAGAAAAGAAAATTCAGTAACAAAATTTTTAAAACATCTTTTGAAATAAATTGACATCAATACTCAAATTCTAATTGCCTAAGTGCCCTGGAAAGTCTTCCAATCAATTTATTCTTTCCCTAAACCTTGCATTACCCCTCTCACTATAAACTTCTGATGTGAATTAGTGATAACTGGTATGTAAGACTAAAGGAAGAAAAGAAATTAAAAAGGAAGATTAATGATCTCATAATTATAGCATGATGGTGAAAAAAGATATGATGAAAACAAAGTAGATTTTTAAATGTGCAATTTAATATCAAATTATCTCTATATTAATCTATATATAAAAGTACACAAAGGAAAAAACATAAAATGTCTAAGATAAGTTTTAACATTTTTAGAAATTCACTTACTTGCTTAAATATTTTGTGTAGTCCATGCGTGAAGATGAATATATTTGCCACAAATGTATTGTGTTAGGCATATTTAGAAAAGTACTTCAGAATGACTCATCACTATTTAAAATGAATACATGAATTCTCAGATTTTAATATATTAGAGATTTGTTTCATTAGGTCCTGATAATGAAATAGTTTTGCTCTCACATGAAAGCTTCTCCATGTGATGTTTTGAAAGCTTAATTTCCTCCACAAGGTTACAAAGTTAACACACAGTACACATGCAAACCAAAACTCACTTGACAGTCTTTTTGCATTCCCCTTGGCATCTTGCCATCTCAACTCTTTTCTTGCAACCATTGTAGTGAACAGTAACATTGACAGGTGAAGATTTGCAGTTATTCTTACCTAAAACAAAATGGATAACAGAGTCAGAAATGACATTTAACATTAACAATTGCTAAGCCTCGATTTTATTAACTATAAATACAGTAATGGCAAGACTTCATAGGTGATTGAGGGGATTAACTATCTCAGTACCCAGCACAAGGCAGCCGGTCAGATGAATGTTATCTTGTTATTGTTATTACCACTGTCATAGATGAAAGAGAGGGGAAGAACAAAGTGGGAAGAAGAGAGGAATGGATTCGATTTGACATCCATTTTCTCATCGCTAGTCATTCATGTGATATAATACTCCAATTTACAATATAACTTGCTGATACCAGAAGAGCAAGCTAGTGTTTCCATGAAAATTAGATTTGTTCTTGTATACGTAATTGGTTTTCACTAGGAGCAATGCCACAACAACCAACACAAATATACAGCCATAACACATTATGTGCAAATATCAATTGGTAGTTTATACATATAGGTTATATCATCTGTTGTGTTACAAATACCAGTGACTGTCTATTAAAGATCTGCCATTTTGTTTTATAGAAACACTAAACTTTTTTCTATAGGCTACGTTTCCTATCAATGTGGAGCTTAACTTTACTTACATGTATAGCAACATTTTTGTGAATCATAGACTCTGTCTTCCTATAGGGGTAAAAGAAAAGAAAAAAGACTGAAAAAAACCTCTTCCAAATTTTTCTGCAAATAATATAACATTTCTTAATTTATTGAAATATCATCACAAAAGGGGAAGTGGAATGGAGGAAAAATCTGATACCAGATCCAGGAAGCAGGGATGGGAAAGGCATGAGATGGACTTCATAAGAAAAATGAGACTATTTTGACTAAAATTTTTAAATAATGGGCAGAAAAGGAAAAACAATATTTAAGCTAAATTTTTAAAAAGATAACATGCAAAAAATAACAATAATTTTTTTTCTCACTTATATTGACTTTTAAAACTTTGACAGTGATATTATTACTAGACATTATAAGCTTTCAGTTAGAATCTATACATTTTACTTTGAGAAACTGATAGATTAAGACTATAACAAAGTAAAAGCTCAATAAATAATGAAATCCAATATTGGAGGTCTAAAATAAAACTTTAAACTATATGATCAATTATAGCTTCAGAAATAAAAACTGATAATTTAAACTTCCCTTACTAATTTAAACTTAAGAATTCATTAACATAAAACCCCATTTTATTTTGGGAGTCTAGATATGAACAAACCTGCAACACAAAGAAAGATCTAAACAGTACATATACATGTGATTATATGGAAAATTTGTATTTTTATAGACAATGATTTGAGTACTAGAAAAAAGTTAGTGTTTCTTTGTTTAATAATAGCAAAATGCTTTTAAAAAATAATTTACTTCTTGAACATCACGAAGTTGAGTTTTATAGAGCCTATAATACATGAGAGTCTTTCCTGATACAAAGTACACTTAACAAAAGGAGGACATATCTGGAATGATCTGGCTCTGGATGTAATAAATTTATTTCAAGAGGTATGGAATCTACAAGAGATTTATGTCTGTTGATAAGACACAAACTTTTCCAAATGAGAAGAGGGCTTGGGTTTGTGTTTCATACAAGAAATAACTCTTATTGTCCTCAGTTAAGAAGATGACTTACTTCCTCACACCAGGTCTGCTTTGGACAGTTCTGGACTACTGCAGTGAAGCCAGTGTTGTTGCAGGTGTAAGAGATACAGGGGCTGCTGGGGTCACCAAATGAAGTACCAATCTGGGAGGTAAGAGGGGGGAAACAAAATAATTGTCTTGATTTTGTTTTGAGGTTGACAATAAAGACTTGGGGAAAAAATATTTCAAATTCATATTTAGTGACTTTTGGTCAGTAGTTAATAGTTAAGAAAAGTTGTTTTGAAAGTCTTCTACTGCCATGAATAAGGCAGAGTTCTTCCTTGAAAGCCCAGAATATGTCAAGATTCCCAATCCCCAAATTAAGATTCACCAACAGTTATTCTACTATATTTTCAAGAAATTTTTGAGAAAGGTTATTTTATGATGATCAAGCAGTTTACCAATTGTTATACTTTAAGCTTAAGGGAAAACAAGAAGTTTAGATGGAGGAAAATGGCACAAAGTAGATTTATCAGATTAGAAAATGGTAAACCTCAGAAAATGTCTTACTTCTATCTTTTCTTGTGTTCCCATATGCTCTAGATTGCTTTACACTTAGATTATGTTGAACATTCTAACAAGAGTTTGAGAAACTTTTTGTTTCATGTTCTCAGACCACAAGATGATCTTTCTGATAAACTAGCTGAAATTTTACTATTTCAACTATTTTGTATATAAATGATCAGAGAAAAACTTTTCTTTTTTTCCTTAAACATCACCATATTTTGTATTTAAAAACTATCATAGGTTCAAGACAGAACAACTTTGGAAACTAAAAACTAAGACACTCAGATGGAAATTTTAGTTTGAAAAATGGGTTCTCAAAGTGAAACTCTCATAGACTTTTTATCTATTTTCTAACTCACCACATATATTTGAATTTAGGTTTTTTAATTATTTAGTATCGCCACTTTAAGCGTGTTAACATCGACTTGAGAATTATCTGATTTTTATAGCTTCCTGATACTTTTCCTAAAAAGTTAAATTACTGTTTAAAATACCAAATCAATTGTCAAAATCCAGCCTTGAATATACTGTGTTGCTGTATCTGCATAATGGGGTTCTAGTCCTTTGGGTTTTCTTGTTTGATCTCTGACAGTTTGGCCATCTGATCTTCCCAGTTATAATTACAGTTTAACTCTGTTCATTGATTTGAATGTTACAAAGTGTGTCTTCTCCATCTGGCAAGGCCCATGGGAAATTTTGTTCAGACACTCCACTGCTGAGTAGTTAATGATCAAGTACTATATTTCCCCTCTTTGAAGAGAGCCACAGTGAGTGTTACATTTGATGTTCCTTTGGAAGTGGATATGGAAGAAGAAAGAACAGATTTCAACCCATTACCTTTTTTTTAAATATTGGAAACTTAAAGTCTCTTGATATAGCCCAACATTTCATTTATTCATATAATTAACAAAAATATTTTAATGAAAAAAACCTTACCTCATAGTCAGTATCATTAAATAAACATGTTTTTGGTTCTGAAAAATAAATACATTATTTGATTTTAAAATAAATATAATTTTTATTTATAAAACAAAAATGGTAGATGAGATCATACTTATCAACCAATTATAATGTTTCTCTCCATAATATAATGATCTCCCTTTAGTCTACCGATGATATTCATAACTGTTAATTCTGGGTGGCCCTCATTTTGAAGATGCTAAGTTTTAAGAATTCAAGTACTAGTTCTGTTTTATTTATATATACCTGCCTATTGCTGTGTCTGAGAAATATCAGTAGCTCTAAAACTATCTCTTGAATATGTGCATAAGTAAACAATGAACAGATTCAATTCAAATAATGTATTATGAATACACACCACAGTGTCCGATTTCACAGCAGGTATCATTAGATTTGAACTTTACAAGCTTCTCTCCGGATTTGCATGTGGGTGGAGAAGAGCACTCCTGAGGTTTACAGTCTACAGTCTTTGCCTCAGTACAAGTACATCTGTGGCAGTTGGCAGTCCATATGTCTCCAGGCTACACATACAAACCAAGTTTAGACTTCTATTCAAATACAAGGATCAGAGCAAATTCAAATTAAAATTTGCAAAACTGTGTACTTACAGATTTTTCTTCCCCCAGTGGACCATGACAAACTGTTAATATAAAATAATAAACGGTAATTAAATTTGGCAAAATATAACCATCTGTTATTTATAGATAACCAGCAGGTGGCCAGTACTACAATTGGCATTAGGATTTCAGTCACAGAATTACAGAGGATTATATGGTGCCTTAAGGTGAATAAATCACATCCACCTGCTTCAAGAAAACTGTTCTTAACAAATATATCCTATTTTTACAATCCCAAGAGCAAAGGATAATTCTTAAGTTCTCCTGGCAGTGGTCAATAAATCTTAAGGCTACTAGTTGACTTACTGTTTTACAGTCAGACTTCTGTTTCCACAATCCGATAAGTCACCAAGACTTCATAATTACCAGACCAAAGGGACCTTTCTCAGTTTTTTTAGTCCCCTGCCATAGCTGACATTATTCTCACTTTCTTGAAAAACATTCTCCTTTCTTCAGATTTAGCACTCTGAAACTCCTGTCTTTACTAGCATCTTTTCTTACTCTCTCTCGTTTTGACTCTTTTCTTTCCTCCATCTCCCCTGGTCCAAAGCAACATCAAATGGATGGCTCTCAAACTTCCAGCTTCAATTCAGACCCCTCTCAGCAGCTATGGACCCAGTTTTCTCAACGTTATAGATAGCAACCTAGCAGATCCATACAAACCTCGAATTCAGTGTGCACAAAACAAATTGTATCATTTTGCCTCTAAAACCAACTTCTCTTCTAGACTGGCTTCTTGGTGTTAACAACAGGACGTCATACTTTCAATTGTCAAGTTTAAAACGTAGGCATTTGATTCCTTCCTTTTATCACTTGGTATCTAATCTACTGCCAAGTCCTGTATCGTCACCCTCACTTTAATTTCTTCCTTTCCTTTGATTTACTGGCTTTTTGAAGGGGGTTCTTTGAGTTAGAGCACTCTCCTATCCAATCAATTCTTTATACGACAGGTAATTTTTTAAAAGACTGATTCTTATCTCACTACTGTTTTGATTAAAAACTTTGGATGGTTCCTTATAGTATTGTAAAATAAACACTTTATTCTAGCTTCCAAGGCCTCCTATATCGTGATTCAATCTTACTTTTTCAATTTTGTCTCATTTGTCTCATTTATATGCCCTGAACTAATCTAGATATTGTTCTCAAATTCCAATCCTGCAATGAAATATTTGGGAATATCTCAAAGATATACAATATAAGTGACACATAACATTCCATTCAATCTCTATATAATTCATATTCTATATTTTTTACTGTGAAATTTATTTTCTGCCTGATATGAAAATTGTCTGTACTTTTTTGAAAATCTTCTTTCTCCCACTATATACCAAGGTCAGAGAATAATTTTTTTCCACTTGCTACAAAGTACATCACATTGTTGAGAAAAGTAGGAACTCAATGAAGTTCTCTAAAATTACTGAACTCTGTGTAAACTGAATTTTTCTTACTATAATTCATCCCTCAAGCTGGAACTATCTCGTTTTAAAAATTCTCAGTATCAAGTGACAATGTTTTGATCAAGATATCAGACAATTACATGAAACACTTAGTAGATAAACTTTATTTTGATCTAAGTAACAAAGCATATTTGTTTGATTTGGCTTTATTCGTTTGTGAATGAGAAAATAAACTATTACTCACTACTTATTTAGTGAATAAAAGCTAAATCCATCCACTTCGAGTTTTCCTATTTAGTCACATTTCCATGGCTAGTGACTTTTATTAGCATAGCCTCTGAAATTTTATTTACAAGAGCCCATAATGCAGAATGACTGTAAAGTACTATTATTCTTACCTGGAGCTGGCGGAAGTGTTGCTGGGCATCCTGTGTCAAAACAGGAACCTTACATTAGTTTCTGAAGTTACTGGAATAGAGTGTGGGCAAGTATAGTCACCCAATTCATTATTCTTTTTTTAGATACAGAGTCTCACTCTGTTACCCAGGCTGGAGTGCAGTGGTGCGATCATAGATCACTGCAGTCTCAACCTTTTGGGCTCAGGGACTCAGGCTGTCTTTCTGCCTCAGCCTCCTAAGTAGCTGGGACTACAGGCATATACCATTATGCTCTTTTTTTTTTTTTTGGTAGAGAGGCTGGTCTTGAACTCCTAGTCACAAGTGATCCTCCTACCTTGGCCTCCCAATGTGCTCTGATTACAGGCATGAGCTACTATGCCTGGCCTAATTAATTATTCTTCTTGAAAATAATTTGCTACATAGCTAGTCTTACAAACAGATGTATTCCCATCTATATCCCCTTTTGCTCCTCGTTGCATTGCAAATTTCACCATTACAGTGTGTTTCTTTTGAACTTCAAAGTTTAATGGAACATATATATAAGAATTGAAACATCAAGGTAAACTTCAAAATTTCTTGGAAGAATGTCCTACTGAATAGAACAATAAAATAGATACACAATGAAAAGGATAATTCAGATATAAGTATTATTAATTACCTAGTTTTAATCATTTAATAACTTATTCTTTTTTGATCTCCTTGAAATATTTCAGTTTTTTCTATCTCAACCCTCCACAAATGCTTTAAACTTATAATAGGTATCTTTTTGAACTTTCACACATCATATATTTTGGTCAACCCAACAACTCATTCCTAAATTTCAAATTGTTTTAATACTGCTAAAAATTAAATTAATATTTTTATTCTATTAATACCTACCAAGGAAAAGATTGGCCTAGAAACAACAGAATATTTGAAAAGAACTTAAAATTTCTACAAGTTTAAGTAAAGTGACCCCAACAACAAATAAGCACAAATACAGATTTTTTAAAATGAATTAATGGTGTGGAAATTTGGGGGATCCAATGTCTCTGTCTCTTTACTGAGGGAGGCTGAACTAGTTCCTAGTGACAAATGTTTAGCACATTAGTAGAAACAGGCCATACAAGAGAGAAATGATCAATTTGGCATAAATATAGGAGAAAATCTTCCCTGACCAGAATTACAAGAGTTCATTAGAGATATGAGTAATAAAGAACAATCTTCTAATATTCATATTGCTATTTGATTACTTTCTCTAAAACAACCACTGATATCAGTCTCTTGATAACATGCTTAAAGAGATCCTATTTACTGTAAAGATAAAGTCTAATATAAGTTTGGAAACCAGGTTCTACTAACTTTTTGAATCTCATTTCCTCCCTGAACCTCATAGAGTCTTTGCCAATATGTAGTTGATTCCTGAACTCACCATGTGGTCTCATGTCTCTGTCTTTTCAGAAGCTGTTTGGCAGGAATTCCTTCCTCAACCCAGTTAATATTAAATTCAATCATCTCCTTTCTGAAACCTTCACTCTATACTATCAAGTAATAAACAGAAGTGGATACTCTATTCTCTCCATCTTTTGGGACCATCATTTTTTGTACATATTTTGGGTTATTATTACATATTCAGTAGTATTTCTTCCCTTCTATATACACAAAATACAAAATGGCAAGTGCTACACCATACTGATGTTTTTGCTTTTAAAGTCTGCTATAGAGTATCAAAGAAATGTTCATTAAAATAGCAACAGAGAAATTAGGGCTTTCCTTATACTGACCTGTTTTATTTTCAGTTTCTTTATCTCCTGTTGCCACTGTGGTGGTTTCTGAGGGGAAATAAAAGGACAGTATTGTGATCCATAAAATAGAATAACCTGTGTGTATGTAAGTGCCCAAATGATGGCACGTGTTCATGCTCAAGGAAAGCTTTGTGTGGAATAACAGTTCATTCCAGCTCATTTGGGTCATTTCATTTTACCTGGCTGGAATACTTGTGGGCGTGTTGTTACTCCAGCTGAAACTGAGGTGAAGTCTGCAAAAGAAAATATACAAGGTTTCAGAACTAGCATCCTTCATAATTCCCTCCTCAGAATCTTCAAGGTGCATGAATCCCTTTCAGGAGGAGATCCCCAGTGAAAGCCTAGCAGAGAAAAAAGGTATCCCTAGTGGAGCTTCAATGTCGTGTTCCAAAAGGAAGTTGGATGCCATTTTCCTGGCCTCTCTCTCTCACTTCTTTCCTACTACTTCTTTTCCTAAGATTCAAGTCCTTATGTATGCTCAAAGCCATATTGATCATTCACCTGTTTGCACTCCAGTTCCAGAAGTTTCTTTGACTCCTGTGGAAGCAATGACCACTAAGAAAGGAACAAAAGGAATGAGTAGAGGGAACTGAAGAAGCTATAGCTTAATTTCATTTTAAAAAATTTTTTTAAATTCTTTTTTTAAGTGAACAGATAAATCTGTTTATTTATTTTGTGCATGATGTTTTGAAGAATATATATATACATTATGGAATGACTAAATCTAGTTAGTTAACATATTCATTACCTCACTCAGGTATAATTTTTGTGGGGAGAATACTTTACATCCACTCCCTTAGCAGTTTTCAATAATGCAATATATTGTTAACTATAGTCACCATGTTGTACAATAGCCCTCTTGAACTTACTCTTCCTAACTGAACTTTTGTATCTTTTGACCAACATCTTTCCAAATCCCTGACCCTACCCCACCTCTATACCCTGAATCTACTCCACCACTACATGCAACTATCCTGGCCCTTGGTAACCACCATTCTACTCTCTACTTCTATGAGAACTGCACTTAAGTTACCCTGTCTCCTAAGATGCCACCATGAGAAATTCATTTGTTACTATTTGACTTGCCTGTGGGAGAAATTCCAGGAGCAACAGTTGTTTCAGATACTTCCATGGAGGTGCCTACAATGAGCAAGGGAAGAGCAATAAACCTTTCCTGGTCTCAGAAAAGCCTGTCCCTAAGACAACTACCTCCACAGGAAACAAGCGTCTCAAAGTACCTGTTGCATACCAAGGCATCCACTAATGCTAGCTCATGACTCTGCCCTTGAATGGTTAAGAATTTCCTATCCTAGCAACTCCTTGCTCACACAGGTGAATTGAATATTTCACTATGACCCTGATGAATTTCTCATTTCTCTAAGTGTCAACAGCTTTTCTCATACTTAAATCTTACTTAGTATTATTTGGTTTCATGGTTCTTCTGTATGTATTCATTTTGGAGGGATAGAAGTTATAAGACTGAGAGGAAAATGAGAAAACATCTGTGATGACCGAGACAGTCTACCATAACCCTCAGTTTAACTAAAGTTTAGGCAGATTTCTTCCTAGGTATAGGTCCCTGACCTCCATTTTCTTAAATTATTTACTTGCAAAAACTTGCAATTAAAAATTCTTTCTCTCCTCCTCTGAGATGTAAATCTTCTCCCATTCTCTGGCTGGTTTTATAATCCAGAAATATTCCTCTCTAGGATCTGGAAGCCACCCCTTTGAAATATAATTATCAAGAAAGATAATGCCTCTATATCCCGGTCTTGGTGGGAGAGTAGGGGCCTAACTTTGACCAGATTATGTGACAATTAGCAAACACAGATGACCTAATTATGTAGATCCACCCCTCTCCAGACATTTTTCAGTATTTTTCCACTGGCTCACCTCAGCACTAAAAAAGTCTCTGACTTTTTTTTAAATCAGAGTGAGTTCAATCTCTCCTTCCCATTGCAATGGTTTTTATCCTTATTGTAATACTCTTAAATAAAGTCTTCTTTGCCTGTTTAACTCCATTTGGTGTATTTTTTTTTAACAGCTGAAGTTTTATTCTCATTTTATAGAGATAAATATTGGTTATCCCAAACACTTTGCTGTTAAGGGGAGAAGAATGTTGAGCACATAAACTTCATTTCAGTCAAACATTTCTATTAGCTGGGATGGAACTTTCTGGGATTCCAGTGATTCCGCTTGATATCACAGTACTGCCTGCAAAGGCATATGAGGGACATTTCATACCAGACACAGCCCCTATGCCTGTCCTCAGAAATCAACATCAGGAAGAGAAAGCAAATTTGATGACATTCCGGATCAGTGCTGCAGCTAGCCCATGGAATACCTTTGTGAATTACACACACATAAATACCCATTCTGGGCACATGAGGTTGCATGGATTTACACTCTGCTGGAGGAATGTGAGCTGGAGTTCAGCTTCTACTCCTTCTTTTAGTAGCCCCTGTGTGCCTTCACAAGCTGGGCTGGGAGATCTGGTCTGAGCTCTAGAAACCTAGAACTAGAAAACCACCTTAGATGGTTAAAAAAAACCAAATTCCCTAATGGCATTCCACCCAGTTTTCTGGGCTTTTATTTTTACCTCCGACATTTTCCTATGTTGAGCAATGACTAGGAGTTATTAATGAGAACCCAATGGATTTAAACAGACTTAACCACTGACAGACATTCATTTAACCATAAGAAAGGTAAAGAAGAATGAGGTAAGAACAGCTGTGCTGACGCTAGAACAGAGCAGAGAAGGAATTTTGTTTTTCTAGCCTCAGATACTTAGAGCTACTTATTAAATATTTACCTGTGTTGGAACTTCCAGAAATAACTGTTGTGCCAGAGGCTACCCCAGTGGTGCCTGTAACAAAAGAGAAGGATAAGCCTCACAAAACCTTTCTCATGCTAAGAAGAGCAAGGTATTGTCAAGTTTTCCTCTTTCTCTGAAGAAATAGAAAACAATTTAACAAGTTTTCTCACCCCTAATGTTAAGCCTGGCATATTTCTCAATGCACTCTTCCATGGTTGCATTTTAAAGGAAATATAGGGGAGAAAAGTCACAATTGCCTCAAAGATCTAATTTCTCTAGCTCTAGAATCATCCAGACTCTGCTAAATTGGAAAATATTTTTCTTATGATTTACTTCCAGTAAAGTTTTCTAAAGTTAATGTAAGAAAAGGGAGGAGTTCTCCAGGGGAAGAAAACCAGAAAAGCCAACTGTGTCTAAACTTGTTACCAAAGGTTAAGCGTCTTAATTAAAGCCTTAATTAGCAAAATTACTTGTATGTATTGTAGTAATCTTACTCACCTTCTTGGCTACTGGTGACTGCCACTGATCCTGGAATTTTGTCTGACAAAAAGAGTAAAAAAAAGATGTGTCTAGAGACTTACATCTATAATATGTGCTCCTGGAAAAACCCGAAAGGTAAGCTATGTTAGTCTCATGATCTATTATTAAAGGAAAAGCAGCCACTTTTCAGTCATGTTTATTTTCACTCAAAATCTGTATGTAGTAAACACAAATGGAAAAATGATTGAGAATTCAAAATCTGGCAAAACTCACCTGATGAAATTTCAGTGGTTCCAACACCATCTTTAAATGTTATAGCCGCTGAGAGAACAAAAGAGAAAAACTGAGAAGATGGAGAGTTTGTAAATGTGACAATGATATGGCAGTATACGATCTTGTCCCTAGAGCCATTTAAAGGTAAATTTCTTTTACCACTTGATTTACCTGTTCTGAAACTTCCAGGTGAGACTGTAGTCCCAGAGGAACCTGGGATGGGAGCAAGAAGGAAGAGGAGGTAATGTGAGCAACATCTTATTGGATAATGATCCCAGTTTAGAACAAATGCATGTGTTTTCGTGAAACAACATATTCCTTCTCCAGGATTCCTTATCCCAAGAAATGAAATAAGCATGTGTTTTCCTGTTCTACTTCTTGTAGTAAGCTTCAGTCCTTTGAGGTCCTTTTTTTTCAGAGTTAGTATTATAAAGATGGGAGCCGTCCCCATCCTTACCCTTTTCAAGTCCACAAGCTCACCTGTTTTACTTTCTATAGGTTGACTCCTTGTCTCTCTTATGGTGGTGACTCCTGAAGTTAAAAAATGGAAAGAATTGAGAATCTTGACATTTTAATTCTTTCAAGACAGTTTCCCTCTTCTACTTTCAAAGTTCTGTAACTATAAGCCTAGGTTCTCTGAAAATGAAACATTTTTTAAAAAGTATATATGTCCCCAGAAAATTCTGGTTGATACTGTTCGAGATTATGAATCCCTACATTGTAGGCAGCATGGCCTCTTCCTCCAATACTCTATGTTATGTTGAGTCAAACACATTGGCAAGTGGTAAACCAAAATTCCTCCTCTTTTCAGGCCCCTTTGCCTTTGCCCTTGCCCTTGCCCATCCTTTAGATACTGGAAAGCTCAAGAAACCCTCTTTGTCTGTTCTTTCTTCTTGCTCTATGTGATTACCCCAAATAAAATCATCAGCACCCAGAGTGTCATATATCATTTGAAGCAAATGACTGGCAAATCAAAGAGACTAGCAAATCTCTATCTCCTGTACAAGCTTCTCTTCTGGGCTCCATTCACCCTCATCAGCTCTGTTGGGCATCACTCCCTGAAACCTCAAAGCAATTCAAACTCAAACTACCAAAATCTGATCTTACTGTATCTTCTATCAGTTATCATTTTTTAATTCCTTTAGGATATTCCCAAACTTAGTGGATGGCACCATCATCCACCCACCCACACATCCAAACACGGATTGGAACTCATTCAGACTTTTTCCTCTCCCTTCATTCCCTTAACTACACTAGTCAATTCTAATTTGCCAACACATTGCCCACTCCTTCTGCTCCCTCCTTCCACCCCCTCCTTCCCCACATGACTGCCTTATTTCAGTCCTAATCATCTCTTACTTCTCACAGTCTTCAAACTAGACAACATGCCTCCACACTTACTCTCTTACCTTCCTATCAATTCTCTATCTTGTGACTAACTAATCTTCCAAAAAAATTTAATCTGAGCACTATTAAATCAGTCTACCTAAAACCTTGCAATTGTTCCTCATTGTCCAAGGAATCAAGTTTTAAATTTATGCTATAATTGGGCCTACTATTGTAATATTCTCATTGCAGAATATAGAATTGATGGGTGATCTTTTTCCCCCTCTTTTCAGGATGTTTTTGTCCCAACTTTGCCATCTTCAAGCTCAAAAATTTCTCCCCACATCCTCGCTTACAGTGCTTTTCCAACATCTGGGTTGCATTCCACAAGCATTCTATACTATAATTTCCTGAGTCTTTCAGGCTATTTTATATCCCCATGTTTTTTAATAGAATAATATTTCTTTTCTTGATCATTTTTAATAAGTAAACAAAAAACCTTCATATAAGACCCTCAGAAGGCCCTACGTTTATTTCTGTTATCTTCATTTACCTGAGTTAAAAACTTCTTGGGTACTGGTGACTTTACCTTGCATGATAGTAGTACCTAAATGTGGAAATATTTTATCTAAAAAGACTGCTCCAATCGAGGTATCTATATCTGAAAAGCTATGTTCTAGCAAAGATGCATCTAATGGAATCTTTTGTCCAGAGAATTTGAGAGCATTAATATGACCAACCACCATCAACTCCAAGTAAATCTTCAAATGAAAAGTTTTATCACCTCCTGTCAGAAGCAAAATTCCACTAGTAATCAATGAAATCACAACAATCTGCAATGCGGAGACTGACCTGTTGGTATTCCTCTCTCAATGGTGTTACTACTTAGTACTGAAGTTGTAGTTCCTGGGGAAAAAAAATTAAGATGATTTTAAACAATTTTGAAATATGGAAAGTATTTTGTTATTACAATAAATGATAAATTCTCAAAGAAGATGACTTTCTGCCTGGCATACTAATAGAGAGCTTTCTTTGATAACTTTGACTAATTGCTATAGAAATTTCCAGTAACAAGTATGATGAAACAAGCTACTCCAGTGAAATTTGAAATGGAATGAGTCTAAGGGAAAGATAAATTATGAAACTGAGAGAGAGAGAGAGAGCATGGCAATGCTTTTTGTTCTGAGAATATCATAGACTTGGACAAATTTGCATATTTCTTACAAGCAGCCCAAAGGCTTCTTTATGCGAAGGGATAAAAACTTCTTTTTTTTTTTCTTAGAACTTTCTTATTCCCCAAACTGGTATATGGCAAAATTCTCATTCTGGAGTCCTTTTGTTATGGTTAAATATTTTGGAAAGAAGTGCTTTTTCTCTGCTCACTTGTTTTACTTCCTGTAACTTGGCTCCCTGCCGCTTCAGTGGGGACTCCTTAGAAGGTGGGGGGCAGTACTTTTTAAAAAATTAACTTTTTAAGATTTTAGTCATGATGATAAGCCCATGAAAATGGGTTTTTTACTCAATAGAAGTTAAAGAAGCGTGGATTAAACATGTCTACAAACCAGGACTGGAATTTTCTGGATGCCTGGAAAGTCCAGCTGATCCTGAGGTGGCACCTAAAAAGACAAGATAGGTGAAGGACAGAAATGATCACATCATTCTTAGCATCACCAAAGCAAATCTCAAAGGCTGGAGTATGGAGGAACATCAGTCTGAAGAGCAAGAGCCTAAGCCTGATTTCCCTGACACATGTATTTCATTTCAAATGAAATACAAAACCCACCTCATTCAGCCCATCTCATTCAACAACTCCCAAAAACTCAAGCAGAGTATTGTTGAGAACCCCAAATCCTGAAAGAGCAAACTACTCACCAGCTGTCACTCCAACTCCAGTGGTAGCTCTGACTTCTATAAAAGTCGTAGCCTCTGAGAAGAAATAGGAGAAAGTGGCATGGAATGCAGATATTTGGAAAAATGTGTAACACTATTACTTCATGTAACATCCCTGTAAGAGGATTAGGTCCTCTGAAGTTCATGTAGGCAGTTTTCTTCAACTCTTTCATGACTCACTTGTGCTGGAACTCCCAGATGCAATGGTCGTGCCGGTAGCTGCCCCAGTAGTAACTGCAATCACAAAAAGAGAAAATAGACTTATATCCCTTTTACATAAAAGTATAATTTTGTTTTAAAAAATTGATTTGTTTCTCAAGTGAACTAAAAGGTTTATAACAGAAACTTTCTTGCCTCAAGTGATACCTCATGCATGGTCTCCGTTATGCCATTTCATTACAAGTATAAAAAATAAAAGGCAATTTACAAAGAGTAAAGTGTTAATAACGTGGCAATTTGTACTCAAAGAGAGATTGAGTAAAATGTACACTATAGTTTCACTATAGCCAACATGGTTTACTTTAAGATAAAGAGAAAAGTAATATTTGACTGCAAGCACTCACCTATTTTAATTCCAGTCTTGGTAGTTTCACCATCCCCCAAAAAAGTTGTGGCCTCTAAGTGAAAGGAAAAAGGAAGCAAATTCAGAAGAATCCATATATCTGAGAAAATCTGGTGATATTCCCAGGGCATGGTAGGGAATAAATATGTTTCACAGGAGGGGTTGTAGAAGGTAATATTCCATGACTGAAGTTCCTGATTTTCCCTGTTAGTTGATTGATTTACCTGTGTTGGAATTTCCAGATGCAACTGTTGTGCCTGAAGTAGGAGAGAGGTAAGGAAGAAGGGAGATAGGGAGGAAGAGAGGGAGAGAGGGAGGAAGGGGGAAAAGGGGAGGGGAGAGAAGGAGGGAGAGGGAGAGCAAGGGGAAGAGAGAGAGAGAGAGAGAGAGAAGGAGGGGGAAGGGGAGGGAAGGGGGCGAGGAGAGAGAGAGAAAGAAAATGAGAATCCAAATAGTGATACATTTGCCGTCCCGCGAAGAGCATAGCCAAAATTTGGTGGTATCCCAAGGGCATGGTAGAGAATTTGTATGTTTCAGAGGAGGGGTTGTTGGAAGGATTATCCCATGACTGAAGTTCCTGATTTCCCCTGTAAGGTTATTGATTTACCTGTGTTGAAAGTTCCAGATGCAACTGCTGTGCCAGATACTACACCGGTGATGCCTGAAGTAGGAGAAAGGGAGAGAGGGAGAGAGCACATGTACCATCCCAAAAAGAACATAGCTAACAAGGACTGTCTGTGACTAGAAAGCAGAAGACCCTTCTTGTGCTATCCTGTCAAGATGAAGTACATTCTCCATTTTAAAATTCAAAGTCACAATAAACACACTAACATTAGCCCTTGGTCCATCTTTGACTATTTGCTTGTTCAGGGTTAAATATCAGAGGTATCAGAGCTGTTCCCACGATTACCTGTTTCACTTCCAGGGCTTGGCCTCTCAGATGTGCCAGTGGTAGCTTCTAACAGCAAGAAATGGATATAATATTTGTATAAGGTATTCAACTCTATTCAATTAATAAACTTATAACATCTGAAATCCAAAATATGATAGACCTAAATCTCCAGAGTTCCTCTCATGTTCTCTGCTCTCCTAGCTAGAACTCTATGAACTTGCATTGCCTCCATATGCACTGAGATAATAGCTTGAATGTTAAAAGGGGAAATCTTTCTGGACTATGGGCCTCTTCAGAATTTTACTATAAGACTTGCCCCCCAGAAGAAATGATACATTTTTCCTAAACATAAGCTTTGTCCAGCTAAAGTCAAATATAGTGGGAACTCAAGAGTTACCTATCTTCATGTATTATGCTTTTTTCTATGGAAGTTGTAGCTTCAGAGAATAAAGAGGAAGAAAGTAGTGGGGTCTAATGGAAAGTCATGAAAAGAAATACTGTGGTATTGCTCCACAGCTAGACCCAAGGGGGAAAAAAAATCATAGTGCCTGTTTCCTCACTGACTCACCTGTGTTGGAACTGCCAGGTAATATGGTGCTACCAGGGACCACTCCAGTTGTACCTAAAAGCAAAATGGAAGGGTACCATTATGTCAATTTTGTTCTTATAATAAGAAGAGCATATTCCAGAATAGAAAGGGGAAACTGGATAATTCTTTATTCATGTGAGAAGACCATTTTCAGAGATAGCTTTTTCCAGAGTTGTTTTGTGTATTTGTTAACACAATGCTTCATTCTCAAGATAAACTTGGTGGGAGGAGGGTATGATGTAAGGTGGTAATAGAGCCTCTATAATAACACCCCATTGTCTAGGCTCAATGTCAGGGAAACAAAGGTATTTTATTTTATTTACCTGGTTTAATACCAGTTGCCTGGCTACCAGCTACTCCTAGAGGAGAAACAAAGCAGGATTGATTGATTACCTGTTGAATTTTCATTGGGGCAAAATACTAGTGTTATAGAAATTGTAGTGTTCTAGAAAAGCTTAGACATGTGACAAAGGGATTGCGTGGTACAATGCAGTGATAGATTAGTATTATGGTTAAGCAGATGGATTTTAGAGTCAGACTACCTGAGCTGAAATCAGCTGTTCACTTACTGTGTGATCTTAGTCAAGTTTGTTAACATCTTAATATCTTTGTGCCATAGGTTATCTTATCTATGAAAACAATAGTACTTACCTCACAATTTGGGGTGAAGGATACAAGAAATAATAATAATAAGGGTGTAGATTAGTGTGTGACGTAGTTTGTGCTCAAAAGTGTTAGCTATTCTTGTAAGAGAAAAGAGGAGAGGTTAGGAAGTTTGTGGGCTTACCTGTATTCATTCCACTTCCTGTGGTCCCACTGCCTCCAGAGGATATGGTGGCTTCTAAGAGAGAGGAAAAGTAAACAAATATGAGGTTACAAGGAGTTAACATTCTAAGGAAAGCTAAGGATGTCCTATTCTTGGTAATGATATTAGATACACTTTGCTAACTAGAGTCATTTGTGGAGGAATTTTGCCATCTAGCTGGCTCACCTGTGTTTGAACTTCCAGGTCCAAGTGTGGTGCCAGAAGCTACCCTAGTGAAGCCTGCAACACAAACAACAGTGGTGACTTTTTCTCTGCCTGGGAGGGACTAAGTTGGGAGAGACTCAGTTTGTCTTTTGGGCTTTTTCAACCAGTAGTGAATTATTTGTGTTTTCTCATGCACAGTTTTATTCCCAAACCAAATAAAGATGTAAATTCCTCAATATAGGAGCCCCCCTTTTTTGGAAATTTAATGGCCATATTTACCTATCGTGCTTCCAGTTCCTTGGTTTACTGACCCTCTGGTGGTAGCTCCTAAAAGGATGAAAATAGCAGAACTTTTGAGTGTAAAGTCAGACTTGAGTTACTGGAATAACTACTCTATATTTCAGTCACTTTTGTGCTCAGTGAAAATATACTGTACTGTGTTCGTTTTGGCCTTCTGTTTACCTGAAATAGAACCCTCTGAGCTTGTCGTTCCTTCCGCTAATATTCTGGTGAAATCTAAGATGGGAAAAAAGAAAAGAAAACTTTGCAGAAAATTATCACTTTCACTTTCATTTGCAAGGATCTACATTTGTGAGGTTGGGCCCTGAAAATGGAAGGAAATCTGCCCAAACTGATTCCAAATCAAGTAACAAAAGAAAATATTGTTGATTTCAGATAAGAGTTCCTAAAATGCTACTCCCTAAGAAACTAACCACTAAGAAGCAAAGTATAATTGTAATTTATCATCACCCCAAAGTCACATAAACATGCACACCCCCATTAATTCTCACCTGTTTTCTGTTCCACTGTAGTGGTTCCACTGACTCCTGTGGAAGTTGTGGCTTCCGGAAGAAAAGAGAAGAAGCAGGTAAGGGATGGAGATTTAGTAGAAGAGAAAATATATAGTGATACTCTTACATGAGAAGAAGAATGTGAAAGACTTTCCTCTTTTTGAGACAGGCTGGAGTGCAGTGGCATAATCACAGCTCAACGTAGCCTTGACCTCCTGGGCTCAGGTGATCCTTCTGCCTCAGCCTTCCAAGTAGCTGGGACTACAGGTGCATGCCACCATGCCAGCTAATTATTTTATTTTTTGTAGAGATGGGGGTCTCACTATGTTGCCTAGGCTGGTCTCAAACTCCTGGCCTCAAGCAATCTTCCCACCTTGGCCTCCCAAAGTGCTGGGATTACAGATGCAAGTCACAGAGCATGGCCAAATGTTTTTACCCCTTATTTCCAGAAAGGACACTTGCCTCTCAGCTGGTTAACCTACCTGTCCTGGAACTTCCTGGTGCAACAGTTGTGCCCAAGGCCACACCAGTGGTGCCTGAAATGAGAAGGCCATGGTCACATCGTGAAGGATTTTCTGCACTGAGACTATCTAGGTATATAAAATAAATGTATATTTCCAGAGCCATGTCACTCATATTGTATGCAAGTCAGCTATGGGAGGCACCATTCATCCAGACTGCTTTGTCTATGTAGCTGTCTGATAAACATGTCTTTTCAGTGACCTTTTTGCTCCTGGATTGAATCATGTATTTTTCCTATGTATCAATTATTTCATACATTCATAAATATTTATTGAGCTCTGTTTAGTACTAGGGACCAGTGAACAAAATTAATGAAGACCTTATCTCAAGAAACCTATCTTCTAGTAGGCTTATTTAATAAATATAATGAAAACCCTCAAATAAGAGACACAGGAATTGTTTTGTTTGGGGTTTTTTTTCCACATTTACCTGTTTTACTTCCAGTGACTGGATTGTCTGATGCTTCAGAGGTGGTTCCTGATGATTGAAAGTAGGAAAAAGATTCTGAGTATGCTTTGACATTAAGTCAATCACTGAAGCAACCAAGAAGCAACATAATATTTAAAGTTCAAGATGAAAAGTTAAATGGAAGCAATTAATTTCTGAGTTCATTTTAGTCAACTGTGTATCTGAGACAGAACCTTCTGGGCCAGTGTTGACCCCTGCTGATTTAATCATCCAAGGAATTATAGCTCCTATTTCCCTCTCCTGAAATCTACATCCCAAGGCCAGGCACTGAAAAAGGCTGGCACAGAAATCAGCTGAAGGGTGTGTGTCAACAGCATGGCTGGCCTGAGGTGTGGGCTGCCCTTCCTATATAACCATCTTTCAGAACAAGAGGCAAACTCATGATGGTACTCAATGGCCATGCAAACATCTGGGACTCCTAGTTCTCATTAACTTCACTACAGTGGCTCTCATGGTTTCTAAGGAAGTTTTTATCTCTGGAAGAGCAAATGAAAAAAGTTGAAAGTATTTTTGGGGATACATTTTCCTTCTTGAGGTTAAACAGGAGATGACTGCCATTTGAAAATATTCACCTACCTTTGAGGGAACTTCCAGGTGCAGCAGTTGTGCCAAAGACTACTCCTCTGGTACCTAAAATCACAAGGAGGAAAGGACTGGTAAGTCATTTCCTTTACATTAAAAGAAGGGCTAAGAAAAACATTACACGTGTCTTTTAAGTTATAGAAGATCTATCCCAGGGATTCTCCTATGTTTTCCACGAGTATATTTCTCTTGCTCCCAAAAATGCCAAAGCTAAACTCTCACATTAGAAGCCTCCTTGTACAATGAGCTACTGTATATAATAGTAAAGATTTGGGTAAAGCATGACTATTCTAGAATTTGGGGGCTCAGACAAAGATTTCTATAAGACAGAAACCAATCTGCATTTATTTAAACCAATTAAAATTTTTAGAAGGGATTCACAGACTTCTCATTTTTACCTGGTACTGTTACTGCTTCAGTAACTTCTGAGAAAGATGTGGCCCCTGAGAAAAAAGAAAAAAATAATAGTACAGGCAAAAATTTAAAGACTCTGAGAAAAGTGTGGTAAGATCACTCAGGGAGACACCTTACTGAGAAGCCCTTCACAAACAGTGCTCCTTCCCAGCTTGGTGATTTACCTGAGTTGACATTTTCAGGTGCCACTGTTGTCCCAGAGAGAAAAAAAGAGAAAGATCAACATGGTGACACTTATATAGTCTTTAGAAGAATGTGGCCAATATCACATCTGTCTGAAGCAGCGAAAGAGACACTACTTGGACCTATAACTGACAAGAGGAAACACACTTTCTGTGTTTAGTTTGTGCCTTTGGAAGGGCAATGATAATGCAGTGGCTAATATTCTCTGCCTTATTGTTTATTTTCGCCCAGGGTGAAGATCCTATCGAAGGCTTTCCCCAACTTTACCTGTCTCACCTCCTGGTGCTCCAGTGGTGGCTCCTAATGAAAAGAAAAAGAAAGCAGGAAAAGGAGAAGGAGGAAAGAAAGGAGAAAGAAAAGTTGACTTGTCTGAACTGTAATTATTGATGCCAAATATTAAACATCTGCTGTACAGTTAGTCTAGAAAAACAAAAAGAAAGACATCATTGTGGGAAGTACCCAAGAAAGGATTCCCCACACACTGTGGACTCATTAGTGCTGAAAATCCCATCCCAAGGACAATTGTCATGCCAGGGGCAACCCCAGAAGTGCCTGAAACACAAAGGGACTGAAGTGAACATGGTAACTCAGTAGGGCAAATATGCAAATCTAAAAGGAATATAATGTATTTATTTATTGGCCATAATAGAGTTCTCTTGCTCTGGCACATGGCATTTGGTGAACTACATTTATCTGCTGCTTTCAGCAATTCATAACTAGGGGAGATAGACACTTCTGCTCAGAATTCTATGAAAGAGAAACCAGAGGCACGGCCCAATACTCACCTGCTTGCTTCCCTGGTGCTACAGTGCTGTCTGCTGTAGGGTAGAAAAGGAGGTGGGGCTTAAATGTGCTGAAAATATTAGACATAGAAGAAAATATGAAGCAAGCAAAAATGTACATATATGTAGATACACATATATACATGTATGAGTTGGCTCCACGGGCTCCCTTCTATTTCACATATACACACAAGCATGAAAGATGTTCTGAATTCCAGCTAAGATGCTAGTAATAGTTGTGATAGCAATGAGGAAATCTCATCCTCAGAATTAAAGTAGAGAAACTCAATTCTAGAAATGGTATATTTTAAAAAAGAAATAATCTCTAATAGCAAACCAATTCTGAATTACTTTATAGTGTTCCCAAATATTATGCAAACTCACTCAAGGAAAATTTAGAGTTCCTAATTTTGGTGACTTCAAATCATGGGCTTTTTATTCTCACTGGTTTTTAATCCAGTTCTGGTAGTACCAGTCCCTTCTTTGGAAGGTGTGGCTTCTGAGAGAAGAAATAGGAATTTGGAATACTCAGTGGAGATATTAGGGTATATTTTTATAACAGCAGTCCTAACAGAGATATTAGGACATTTGAGATTAAATAAAAGGTAATGTCTTCTAAGAAACCTACCTGTATTAAAACTTCCAGATATAATGGTTATTCCAGATAATTTTGTAGTGGTAACTAACTGCAAAAAGTCAATGGACCAATAGACCAGTGCCTCTCTAATTAATCCTAAAATGATCAATGTGGCCATGAAACACAGAATGTCTTTCCTGAGGACACTCTATCCTGTAGAGAGTGGAAAATGAACAACTTTCTAGCATTTTATTGCCAGGCCAACCAGTAATGAGTATGTACCACTGGATTTCCCTTTCAACATGAGGTAGAGAGAAAAGGGACATATCCCCTTCCAGGAACATATCCCCCTGCTTTATGGATGAAATAAAGCATTTTTTTCATTATAAGTAGAACTCTTTGATACAACTTGGCAGTTTTTCGTTTGTTTGTTTTTGAGTTGGAGTCACTCTGACACTCAGGCTGGAGTGCAATAGGATGCTCATGGCCAGCGCAGCCTCAACCTGCTGGGCTCAGGTGATCCTTCTGCCACAGTCTTCCAAGGATAGAACCACAGGCATGAGTTACCATGCCTGGCTAATTTTTTTTATTTATTGTAGATGTGAGGTCTCACTAAGCTCCCCAGGTTGGTCTCAAACCCCTGGACTCAGGCAATGCTCTTGCCTTCAACTCTTAAAGTACTGGGATTACAAACAACAGCCACCCTGCCCAGCAACTTGGTGCATTTAAATAATCAGTTGTCTTCATGAAGTTTTCTACTGAGGGGAGATTTAAAAATGAACAATTAACATGCATAAGTAAATAAGAAAAATAATAGAAAGTGACAGGCTATGAGCAGAAAAGAAACTGGAAGTGAATGATTGGAAGTTTTGGAGAGGTAGAATCTATGTAATACATTCTTACACATTTTATCAGAAAAAAAAATGTCTTCACAAGCCGGGACACTGAAGGCAACCTGGCTGAGATATCTAAGGTCATGGAATACCCAAGCAGAATAATTTCCCAGGTAGATATGAAAGATATGGCCCCAGAAAAAATGCAAGCCACTCCCTCAAGTTACTGCATATTATTTGTTCACTGAAGCATCTCAAGTAAACAGATGTTGAGAGCCCAGGCCTCAGCCTGGCAAGCTTACCTCCTGGCAATCCTGCTTGGGTGGTTCTGCTGCCTCCTGGGAAAACTGTGACCTCTGAGTAAGCAAAGAATGGGATGTATAAATACTGGACAGAATACTTGGGGGTCCCATAGGCTATATTGCCCAAGGGGCCATGTTCAGAACTTCTTACCTGTGTTGGGACTTCCAGGTTCCAGAGTTTTGGCAGAGATGCCCTTAGTAGTACCTGAAAGAAGGATTGAGTTAGTCGGTCAGTTCATTGTTCTTAATGACACGAAGATAAGTTCTTAAAGAAGAAAAATGGTGTTTCTTTACTATGGCACTTAATTTATTTCTCTGGACTCTCTCATTTTAAGAGTTAATCTATACATTTCCCATAAAACATATCAGTCCCTCAGCAAGTTTACAGAGAACATCCTCTAACACTGACTCTCTTTCTTACCAGTTAGTTTTAGGGATATAGATTTGGGCTAACATTACTAATATAACTGTCAGGGAATGGGCCCCATGATGACCTGATAAGGGGCCCTTAGATCCAAAGCAGAAGACATAAGGAGGAAAAGTTGACTTGTCTGAACTGTAATTATTGATGCCGAATATTAAACATCTGCTACATTTTTGCCTAATATGCCAAAGCTAGGAAATTCAGAGACTTTTTCTATGCTCAGACAACATTGGGAAGTTATCATAAAGTACAGTTAGTCTAGAAAAACAATCCTAAAATTTATATGGAGCCAAAACAGAGCCCACATAGCCAAAGTAATCCTAAGTAAAAAGATGAAATATGAAGGCATGGTAATATAAAATAGCATGGTACTGGTACAAAAATAGAAAGATAGATCAATGGAACAGAACAAAATACCCAGAAATAAAATCACATACCTACAACCAACTGATCTTTGGCAAAGCCAACAAAAATAAACAATGGGCAAAGGAGATCCTATTCAATACATGAGGCTAGGAAAACTAGCTAGCCATATGCAGAAGCATGAAACTGGACCCTACTTCTCACCATATACAACAATGAACTCAGGATGGATCAGACTTAAATGTAAGACCTGATATATAAAATCCTAGAAGAAACCCTAGGAAAAACCCTTCTGAACACTGTCCTAGGCAAATAATTAATGAGGAAGTCCCCAAAAACAAAAACAACAAAACCAAATATAGGCAAATGGGTCTTAATTAAACTAAAAATCTTCAGCACAGTAAAATAAATAATTAACAGAGTGAACAGAAACCTATATAATGGGAGAAAACATTTGCTAATTATGCCTCAAAGGACTAATATCTAGAATCTACAAGGAACTCAAAGAGCTCAACATCAAGAAAACAAACACCATCAAAAAGTGGGCTAAGGACATAAATAGACACTTCCCAAAAGAAGACATTCAAGTAGACAATAAACATGAAAAAATGTTCACCATCACTAATCAGAGCAAGAAATTAAAACCATAATTAGATAGCATCTGATACCACTCAAAATGGCTATCATTAAAAAGTCAGAGAAAAACAGTTGCTGGTCTGGATGCAGAGAAAAATAGAATGGTCATACACTATTGGTGTGAATATCAACTAGAACAACCACTCTGGTAAACAGTATGGAGATTTCTCAAAGAACTAACACTAGAACTACCATTCAACCCAGCATTCCCACTACTGGGTAACTTCCCAAAGGAAAATAAATTATATAAAAAAGACACTTGCCCTCCTATGTTCAATAATAGCAAAGTCATGAAACCAACCTAAGTGCACGTCAACAATTGACTGGATAAAGAAATAGAAATATATATATATATATATATATGTATACCATGGTATACTATGCAACCATAACAAAGAATGAAATTATGTCCTTTGTAGCAACATGTATGGACCCTGAAAACATTATCTTAGGTGAAATAACTTGGAAAGAGAAAAACAAACATCTATATTCTCATTTATACCTGGGAGCTAAGTGGACAAAAAGATGGAAATAATAAACACTGGGGACACTAAAATGAGGAGATGGAAAGGGAACAAGGGTTTAGAAGCTTCCTAGTGGGTACGACATTCACTATTCGGGAAACGGGGACACCTGAAGTCCGATCCCCACCAGTCCACAATATATCTATGTAACATCATTTGTACTTTCAGATCTAAAGAAAAAAAAATGAGAGAAAGTACAGTTAGTGCCTGAACAGAGATCATCTGAGATTATTTCAACTTTTGTTGTTCCACTTTTTCCTACAGAAGTTGTGACCTATGAGAAACAGGGAAAATATAGCAGTGAGGGCAAAGCTTTGAAGAATCTGAGAAAAATGTGGTAGGATTACCCAGGGAGACACCTTACTGAAGAGCCCTTCCCAAGCAGTGCCTTTTGGGGATTTACCTGAACTGGAGCTTCCAGGTGCAACTGTTGTACCAGAGGGCAATTCCACTGTGCCTAGGTTGGGGAAAACAAATAAACAAAAAACCAGAAAGATCAACATGGTGACACTTTTGTAATTTTTAAAAGAATGTAGCCAACATCACCATGGCTATCTGTCATTTTGAAGCAGCAAAAGACACTTTCTGGATCTATAACTGACAGGAGGAGAGGCTTTTCCTGTGCTTATTCTGGTGCTCTGCAAGGCCAAGGTCAATGCAGTGGCTAATATCCCTGCCCTCATTATTTATTTTTGCCAAGGTTGAAGGTCACATCAAAGACTTTCCCCAAGTTTAATTGTCCTACTCTCTGGTGCTCCAGTAGTGGCCTCTAGTGAAAAGAAAAAGAAGAGGAAGACAAGAAGGAAAAAGAGGAGGAGCAAGAGGACAAAGGGGAATACAAGATGTTGAATTTTTATCTTTCAACTAAAATATGACATCTAAAATTTCTAGGCACAATAGACGTCAATACTGTAATGTTACACATACTAAGTTCTTTTCAAACGGAAACCCATTCAAGACAAAAAAGTATTTTAACTATCCTCTTGAGAGACCTAGAGCCCCAAGGACAGTCCCTGAGAAGGGAAAGCATTTTTGAAACTTATATCTAAGTGGCTCCAAATCCAATCCAAAAAGGAACCTGGTGCCTTTGAAATACCATAGCTTCCAAAGGATATTTTTTAAAACACTACTCCAAAACGGGATTCTCTGTTTCATCTTTGCAAATTTTCTGCATTTTAAAATTATTCCAAAATGAAAAGCTCATTTAAACATGGATCTGCTTTATCTAACAAGTCTGTTAACCTGGAATAAGACCAAAAAAAAAAAAGGAAGAAAGAAAGAAAGAAAAACAAATAATGAAAACCCCCAAACCTCACCAGATGTTATTCCTGCTTTAGTGCTGGCGCTTCCTCCTAGGAAAGTTGTGGTCTCTTAAACAAGGAAAGAAAACCAAAATAGCTGAATATTAAGGAAGACGGATGTGCTAAGATGATGTTACTATACTAGATAAGCACAACTGAAAATGTCTTATCACCTGCTATTAAATCAGAAGTTCATTTGACTGTTAAATTAACATGAACCTTTAAAACACAAGATTAATTGTTTTAAAAGTGTTTTGAAAGCATTTTAACCATGTGGGTTAAAATGTTTTATAGGGCCTTAGATAGTTCTTAATTGGAAAAAAATATGTAAATTCCTTAATTGAAAATGTATATATTAAGGATGGAACTGGAGGCCATATCATAAGTGAAATAACTCAGAAACAGAAAGTCAAAAACCACATGCACTCACTTATAAATGGGAGCTGAACATATGGGTACACATGGATATCAGAGTGGAATGATACACATTGAAGATTACAAAAAATAGGAGGATGGGAGTGGGTGAGGGTTGAAAAATCACCTATTGGGTACAATGTTCACTATTTGAGTGATAAATACACAGAAAGCCCAGTCTTCATCTTGACACAATATATGCATGTAAGATATCTGTGTTTGTACCCCCAATATAAATTTTTTTAAATTTAAAAATGAAGATTTTATAAACTGAAACACGTATATATTAAGGAGCTCATAAATGAAATATATACCTATTACTACTATCACCATTATTTATTGCTTTAAGTATCAGAGTTTCCTTGTCTAATAATTTTGCAGTGGCCATCATATTGGAAATTGAAATTGGAGAGTGATAGGAATCAATATTTCAATTTTTTACCCATAATGAGAAGAAAATGGCCTGGGATGGGGGTGAGGGAACTATGTGTTTTCTCAATAATCCAATAAGCTCTTTTCAGGTTTCTAGAACCAGGAGTTAATCTAAATATATGTTTCCCACACACCATTTCTATCTTAGAGAATAATAAAAATTTCAATAACAATCACTTCCTTTAGATATCAAGAGAAAGAAGCACATTTCTCTCCATAACTTAACTGATTCTCGGTGCCTCAACTTGACGGTGAAGAGTACTTGAAGCAGAGAAAAAAGAGGTTAAAAAAGGTTGAGGGGCTAACATTTAGTTACTAGGGAAAATTCTGGCTTTCCAGGATATGCTCTTCACAGGAAGTAAAAATACAAGATACAATTCAGGCAGTGTTGTCTATTGGGAAGGAGGGAGTGGTTTGTCAGTGCTTACCTGCAGGGATTCCAACCCCAGTCACTCTACTTTCTCCAGGAGAAGTTGTGGCTGCAGAGGAAATAAAATGGACACAAATAAAAAAAGATCAAGGGAGTTAGGAATGGATCTTTCACTTCTATATAGAAGCACCAAAATGGAAGTCATGTCATTGCAGGAGGCACCAAAGAAAGGAATCCCCATCAAACTGTAGACTTACCTGTGTTGAAACTTCTAGGAGCAACCCCAGAGGTGCCTGAAACACAAAGGAACTGAGGTGATCATGGTGACTCACGAAGTCAAATGAAGACTCAAATCTAAAGGACTAAAGGTACTATCATGTATTTATTTATCGGTCACAACAGAAATCTTTTGTTCTGATCATAATGTGAGCTACTTGTAACTGTCTGCTTTCAACAATTCATAACCAAAGCACATAGAGAGACAGTGTTCCTAGCATCCAGCACTTCTGTCGAGAATGTGGTCAAAAAGCAACTAGATGTATTTCTGCAATCTGTACCTGCTTGTTTCCCTGGTGCGGCAGTGATGCCCGCTGTGAGATATAAAAGGCGGGTAAAAGGTTTAAGTGTGCTGAAACTTTTAGATGTGGGAGGAAATAATGACCAAGCTAATCTTTACACACACAAACACACACACACACACACACACACACACACACGCCTCCTAGTTTTATGGGGTTCTTTTCTACATCACACATTCACACAAGCATGATAAAATGTTCTGAATTTCAGCTAAGATGCTGGTAATAATTGTAACACCAATGGAGAAATTCCATCCCACCTTTACACTTAGAGCAATGAGGCCCATTCTGGAATTAGTAGGTTTTCAAAAACTTTTATCTGTAATAGCGAATCTATTTTGGATCACTGACAGTATTCCTAAATAAAAGGCAAACTCTCAAGGAAAAATTGAGTGTCCTAATCCTGATGACCTCAAACCATAGGCTGTTTATTCCCACTAGTTCGGAGTCCAGTTCCAGTAGAACCAGTCCCTTCTGTGGAAGTTGTGGCCTCTGAGGGAAGGAATGGGAAAATGATGAACTGTGCAGGTTTGGAACACTGGGAGGAGACAGTGGGTGTTATTTCATCATAGCAGCTCTAAAAGAAATATGAGGACATTAAATAAGAGGTATTGTCTTCTTATGAACCTACCTGTGTGAGAACTTCCAGATATAATGGTCGTTCCAGAAAATTCTCCAGTGGTACCTAAAATGCAAAAAAGTAAATGAAGCAATAGAATATTACCTCTCCAATAAATCTTTGAAGCATCAAAGTGGCCCTAAAGCAAAGGAAGCTCTTTTCTGAGGACACTGTCTCTCTATAGAGAATAGTAAATGAACAATTTCCTTGCATTTCATTACCCAGGCCAGTCTGGGAATGATGTGTTGCCACTGGGTTATCTTTCATTATGTGTCAAGGGAAAAAAGAGCTTTAAATCCCCTTACATTTCCCTTCCAGGGACATATCCTTCTGGTGCTCCAGAGGTGGCTATGGAAGGAATAGAACTTTTTTTTTCTCTATAAGTAGGACTCACTGATAAAACGTGGGGTATTTTTAATAATCAGTTGTCTTCATGAAGTTTCATAGTGAGGGTAAACAAAAAATAAACAATAAATAACAGGTATAAGTAAATTTAAAAAATGATAGCCAATGGCAGCCTATGGGGGGGAAGGTCAAGAGTGTCAGAAGAATTGGAAGTTCTGGAGGGTGATATGTGTACAATATGCTTCCCTACATGTTATTTAAAAAGAAAAAAAAAAGGTGTCTGTAATCCAGAATACCAAGTACAACCTGCCTAAGACATCTGAGGTCATGGAATTTCCAAGCAGAATAATTACATAGGTTGATACGACACAATATGGCACCAGGAAAAATGCACACTCATCTTTCAACCTCTTTCATGTTATTTGTTCACTGCAGCAATCCAAATAGACAGATGATGAGAGACCAGGCCTCAGCCTGTAAAGCTCACCTCCCAGCTGTCCTGCTTGAGTGGTTCCACTGCCTCCTGGGAAAGTTGTGGCCTCTGAGGGAAAAAAAAAAGAGATACAGAGACTAGACAGGACATTCTGAGGCTTCCATAGGCTATATTGCCAAGAGCCATGTCTAGAAATCTTCACCTATGTCAGTACTTCCAGGTTCCAGAGTTTTACCAGAGATCCCTTTAGTAGTAACAGAAATAAGAAAAGACTGTAGTACTCAGCTGGTCAATTTGTTGTTGCCCTTAATAAAATGAGCATTGATTTTTAATGGACACACACACACACACACACACACACACACACACACACAAATTCTGTTTCTTCAACCTACTGGTAAATTTATTTCTCTGAACTTTCTAGTTTTAAAAGCTAATCTGTGTTTTTCCTGGAACATACCATATCTTTGTCAAGTTTACAAAGAAAGTCCTCCAACACTGCTTTTTTTTTAGGGTTTAGTTACAGGTATATCCCAAATCACCTATTTAAAATGTCAGAGTATGGGCCCCATGATTCCCTGTTTAGGGGGTCTCTAGACCCAAGGCAAAGACATAAAAGTGAAAAATTGAAATGTTTGAACTGTATTTCTTCATGTCATATGTTAAGAATCTACTAAATTCTGCCTAATATGTTAAATCTAAAAGATTCAAATGTTTTATATATTTCAGGCAAGACCTGGGAAGTTCTTTAAAAATACAATAGTGCCTTTGACGAGCTCACCCACCTGTGATTATTTCAGGTCTTATTGTTTCACTTTTTCCTACAGAAGTCGTGGCCTCTGCAAAAGAGGGGGAAAAAATAGCAGTGAAGGCAAAGCTTTGAAGAATCTGAGAAAATATGGTAGGACCACCCAGGAGACACCTTACTGAGAAGCCCTTCCCAAGCAGAGCTCCTTCCCTGCTTGGGGATTTACCTGAGTTGGGACTTCCAGGTACAACTGTTGTCCCAGAGGGTACTCCAGCTGTGCCTAGGTAAGGGAAAAAAGGGAAAGATCAACATGGTCAGTCTTTTGTAATCTGCAGAAGAATGTGCCAACAGTATGTCTATGTGTCCCTCTGAAGGAGCAAAGGACACTTGCTGGATCATGTGCCTCTGCAAGCCCAATGTTAATGCAGTGGCTAATTTTACTGCCCTGATTATTTTTGCTAAGGTTAAAGGTCTGATCAAAGGCTTTTCCCAGATTGATCCATCTTACATTCTGATGGTTTAGTGGTGGCTTTTAATGTAAAGAAAAGAAGAAGAAAACAGGAGGGGAGGAAGGAAGGGAGTGAGGGAGGAAAGAGAAAGAGGAGGAGGAGACGGAAGAAGAGCAAGAACAATAACAGCAATGATAAGAACAAGAACAAGAATAGCAAGGAGGAGAAGGTGGAGGAGGAGGAGAAAGAATAGGAAGAGGAGAAGAGGAGGAGGAAGGGGAAGAGGAGGAAGAAGAGAAAAAGAGGAAGAGGAAGAAGAATAGGAGGCGGAAGAAGAGAGGTAGAGGAGGAAGAAGAGGTGAAGGAAGAAGGGATGGACAAGGAGGAGGAAGAAAAAAGATTTTGAATTCCTGTCTCTGTATTAAAATACTATATCTTAATAATTCTATGCTGAGTAGAAATCAATACTGTAATATTATGCAGACTAAGCTCTTTTCTAAGGAAAACCACTTCAGAGCCTGAAATATATATTGTAACTGTCCTCTTGAGAGCCCTAGACCCCTGAAATTAGTCCCTGAAAGGAAAAGCCTTTTGAAAATATCGACTCAAGTGCTTCCAACTCCAAATCCACAAAGTAACCCTGGTTCCATGGAAATATAATAGCCTTGTAAGGAAATTTAAAAAACCCCACTCCACATTAAAGGGATTCTCTCTATTACCTTTGCAATCTCTCTGTTATTTACAATTACACCCCCCCCCCAAAAAAAGCTCATTTAAAAATCTGTTTATTCTAACAAATCTATTAATCTGGAATTGAACAATGGCAATAAATAATGAAAAACCCAAATCTTCACCTGTCTTTTCTGCCCCAGTATATTAAGGAATATGGAAGTGTTAGGATGATTTAATATATAAGATAAGCACAATTGAAACTATCTTGTCACTTAATACTAAGAAAAGTTCTTCCAACTATAAAAGTCACATAAATTTTCAATAAATATGTTTAATTGTTTAAAAAGTGGGGATAGAACACTTTTAACTCAGATGTTCTTCATTTGACTTTAGGTAGTTCTTAATTAAAATGAGATATAAATTTCTTATAAATAAATGTATATAGTAAGGAACTCCGAAGTTAAAGATATGCTCCTTACTGCTACCATCATCATTGTTTATTGCTTAAAGTATCAGACTTTCCACATCCAATAATTTTCCAGCAACCACCATATTGGAAATTGAAATTGGGGTTGATAGGAATCAATATTTCAATTTTTTGCCCACAATGAGGAGAAAATGGCTAGCATGGGGGTAAAGGAACTATGTCTTTTCTCTACATGTCAACAACCACATTTCAGAGGTTGCTAGAACCAGGAGCTAATCTATATATGCTTTTCACACACCATTTTAACTCACAGAAAATCTAATGACAAAAATTTATGTAACTCAACATTTCACTTTAGATATCAACAAGAGAAAAACATTATTCTTGATTTCCTAACTGACTATAAGTGCCTTAACTTCTCCTATAAGGAGGAGTGGTTTCTTAGTGCTTACCTGCGGTGGTTTCAACACCAGTCACTCTATTTGCCCCAGGAGAAGTTGTGGCTGCTGAGAGGGGCATAATAAAACAGATTCAAGGAGCTAGGAACAGAATGGTAGTGCACCAAATGGAAGACATATCATTGTAGGATGTACCCATGAACAGATTCCCCACCAAACTGTGGACTCACCTGTACTGAAACTTCCAGGGGCAATTGTTGTGCCAGGGGCAACCCCAGAGGTGCCTGAAACACAAAGGGACTGAGGTGATCATGATGACTCACTAAATCAAATGAAGACCCGAATCTAAAGGAAATATTATGTATTTATTTACTGGCCATTACAGAAATATCCTGTTCCAATCATATGGCAGATGGTTAAGTCATCTTTCTGCTTTCAACAATTCATTACCAAAGCACACAGAGAGACAGGGTTCCCAGCATCCAGCAATTCTGCCAGGAATGTGGTCAAAGGGAAACTAGATGTATTTCTACAATGCTTACCTGCTTGCTTGCCTGGTGCTGTAGTGATGCCTGCTGTGAGATAGAAAAAGGAGAGAGAGCTAAATGTTCTGGAAACATTAGATGTAGGAGGAAATATGAAGCAAGCAAATATGTATATATATATATGTATACACACATATACACACATGAATTGGTTCCATGAACTCCTTGCTATTTTACAATACACCAAGCAGGAGAAATGTTCTGAATTTCAGCTAAGATGCTGATAGTAATTTTAACAGCAATAGAGAAATCTCATTCCATCTTCAAAAATAACGTATTGAAACTCAATTTTAGAAAAGAAATTATCTCTAATAGGAAACCTATTCTGAATCACTTGTGGTGTCCCTAAATTAAACACAAGCTCACTCAAGGAAAGCTTAAAGAGTCCTAACTCTGATGACCCCAAATTTTGGGCTGTCTACTCTCGCTGGTTTTTAAGCCAGTTTGAGTAGTTCCAGTCCCTTCTGTGGAAGTTGTGGCTTCTGAGGAAAGAAATAGGAGAGTGATGAAATCCAGGAGGACATATTAGGGTATATATTTATCATAGCAGCCCTAACAGAAGCGTCATGACATCTGAGATTAAATAAGATATATTTTCCTTTTATTAATCTACCTGTGTTAGAACTTCCAGATATAAAGGTTGTTCCAGAAAATTCTCCAGTAGTGCCTAAAATATAGAATAGTAAATGAAGCAATAAACAATTACATCTCCAATACATCTTGAAATCATCAACGTAGCCCTAAAGCACTGGATGTCTTTCCTGAGGACACTCTATCATTGTAGAGAATGGAAAGAAGAACTTTCTAGCACTTAATTGCCAGACCCAATCTGGGATAAATGTGTTACCACTGAAAATCCCTTTCAATATGAGGTAAGGCTAGAAAAGGGTTATATCATCCTCACTTGTGTCCCTTTCAGGGACATATCCCCCTGTTGTGCCAGAGGTGTCTATGGAAGAAAGAAAGCCTATTTTGTTTATTTATAAGAAGGATTCTTTGCTACAACTTAGGGTATTTTAATAATTAACTGTCCTCATGAAGCTTTCCACTGAGGGGAGGTAAAAAATAAACAATAAACATCAGGTATAAATAAATAAGAAAAACGATAGAAAGTGACAAAACATGGGCAGAAAGAAAACTGAGTCAGGAGGATTAGATGTCCTGTGAAGGTCGAATGTACGCAATAAGCTTTCACACCTTTTATTAAAAAACGAATGTCTCCATTAGTCAGGATACTGAGGACAGCCTGACTGAGATACCTGAGTTCATGGAATTTCTAAGCACAATAATTTTACAGGTTGATATATACATATGGTCTCAGGAAAACACAGACTCCCTCCCTCAAGTTACTTTATATTATTTGTTCACTGAAGCAACTCAAACAGACAGATGATGAGAGCCCAGGCCTTAACCTGAAGAGCTCACCTCCTAGCAATCCTGCTTGGGTGGTCCTGTTGCCTCCTGAGAAAGTTGTGGCCTCTGTGAGAGAAAAGAACGGAAGGTGAACAGAACATTTGGGGCCTACATGGGAACCATGTTAAGATTTCCTCACCTGTGTTGGCAATCCCAGGTTCCAGAGTTTTGGCAGATAGGCCCTCAGTAGTAACTGAAAGAAAGATTGTGGTTAGTTGGTCAGTTCATTGCCCTTAATGAATATAGGCTTTTAAGGAGAACGAAGAGTGGTTTCTATACGACACCATTTCTTCAGATTCTCTATTTTAGGGGTTAATCTATATACTTCCCATGAAACATATCAGTCCCATGGAACATATCAGTACCTCAGCAAGTATACAGAGAAAGTCCTCCAACACTGGCTCCCTTTCTTACCAGTTAGTTAGAGATATAGATTTTGGCCCAAATCACTCATATAACTGTCAGGGAATGGGCCCCATGATGGCCTGATGAGGGACCCTTAAACCCAAGGCAGAAGACATACGGAGGAAAAGTTGACATGCCTGAACTATAATTATTGATGCCAAATATTGAACATCTGCTAAATTTTTGCCTAATATGCCAAAGCTAGGAAATCAGAAACTTTTTGCACACTCGAGCAATACTGAAAAATTATTAGAAAGCAAAGTTAGTCTAGAAAAAAAATCCTAACGTTTATATGGAGCCAAAAAAGAACCCACATAGGCAAAGTAATCCTAAATAAAAAGAAGAACTATGAAAGCATCACAGTGACTGACTGACTTCTAGTTATACTATAAGGCTATGGTAACTAAAATAACAAATAAAAAAAAGAAAGAAAGATCAATAGAATAGAATAAGGAACCCAAGAATAGAGACACATACCTACAACAAACTGATCTTTGACAAAGCCAACAACAACAAAAAACAATGGGCAAAGGAGACCCTATTCAATAAATGATGCTGAGAAAACTGGCAAGCCATATGCAGAAGCATGAAACTGGACATTACCTCTCAGTGTATACAATCATAAACTCAAGATGGATCAAAGACTTAAACATAAAACATGAAAAAATAAAAACCCTAGAAGGAACCCTGGGAAAAACTTTTCTGGACACTGGCCTAGGCAAAGAATCTGTGTCTAAGACCTCCTCCCCCAAATGAAGAAAAAACAAAAATAGACAAATGGGGCTTAGTTCAGTGAAAAATCTTCTGCATCTGCACAGCAAAAGAAAAAACCAACAGAGTGAACACAAATTCTATGGAATGGGAGAATATGTTTGCTAATTGTGTCTCAAAGGACTAATATCCGGAATCTACAAGGAACTCAAACAGCAACAAACAACCTCATCAAAAAGTGGACAAAGGACATGTATAAATACTTCTCAAAGAAAGACATACAAGTTATCAACAAACATGTGAAAAAAATTCTCAGCATTATTAATCAGAGAAATGCAAATTAAAACCACAATGAAATGTCATCTCACACCAGTCAGAATGACGATCATTAAAAAAGTCAAAGAACAACAGATGTTGGCAGGGATGCGGAGAAAAGGGAATGCTCATACGCTTTTAGTGGGAATGTAAACTAGGCCAATCTCTACAGAAGACAGTATGGAGATTTCTCAAAGAACTAAAAATAGAACTACTATGTGACCCAACAATCTTACTATTAGGGATCTACCCAAAGGAAAAGAATCATTACATAAAAAAGATCCATGTACTCATATGTTCATTGCAGCACTATTCACAATAGCTAAATCATGGAACCAACCTAAGTCCCCATCAACAATTGAGTAGATAAAGAAAATGTGGTACATACATATACAATAGTATACTACACAGTCATACAAACAAATAAACTCATGTCCATTGCAGTAGCATAGATGGAGTCGAAGAATATCACACTAAGTGAATTAACTCAGAAAGAGAAAACCAAACAATATGTTCTATTTAAATGTAGGAGCTAAATGAACATGAAGATGGAAATAATAGGCACTGGGGACACTAAAAGGGGAAAGAGGGAGCAATGGTTTGGAAGCTACCTAATGGTACAGTGTTCACTATTTGATAAATGGGTCACCTGAAGCCTAATCCCCACCACTGGTCCACAACATATTCCGGTAACATGCATTTGTACCTCCAGATCTAAAGACCAAAAAAAGATGAAAGAAAGTACAGCTAGTGCTTGAACAGAGATCATCTGAGATTATTTAACTCTTGTTGTTCTACTTTTTCCTAAAGGAGTTGTGGCCTCTGAAAAAGGGAAAAAATAGTAGTGAGGACAAAACTTTGAAGAACCTGAGAAAAATATGTATAGGTAGGACCATCCAGGAGACACCTTACTGAAGAGCTCTTCCCAAACAGTGCTTCTTCACAGCTTAGGGATTTACCTGAGTTGAAGCTTCCTGGTGCAACTGTTGTTCCAAAGGGTACTCCAGCTGTGTCTAAGTTAAAAAAGAAAGATCAACATGGTGACACTTTTGAAATCTTTAAAAGAATGTGGCCAACATCATGGCTATCTATCACTTTGAAGCAGCAAAAGACATTTCCTAGATCTATAATTGACAGGATGAGAGACATTTTTTATGCATACCCTGGCCCTCTGCAAGGCTAAGATCAATGCAGTAACTAATAACTCTGCCCTGAACATTTATTTTTGCCAGTGTTAAAGGTTACATCAAAGGCTTTCCCCAAGTTTAACAGTCTTACTCCCTAGCATTCCAGTAGTGATTTTTTTTAACATATTTTTTATTTTAAAATTGTGGGGTACAGTTAAGGGTTAGGTATACAAATATGCATTGTGCAGGTACCCTTCTTGATGAGGCATGCCGAAAAGAAAAAAACAAACAACCCCATTACAAAGTGGGCAAAAGATATGAACGGACACTTCTCAAAAGAAGATATATGAGCAGCCAACAAATACATGAAGAAATGTTCAACCTCACGAGTCATTAAGGATATGCAAATTAAAACTACACTGAAATACCACCTAACTCCAGTGAGAATGGCCATTATCAATAACTCAAAAAATAACAGACGCTGGAGAGGACGTGGTGGAAAGGGAACACTTCTACACTGTTGATGGGAGTGTAAACTAGTGCAGCCTCTGTGGAAATCAGTGTGGCGATTCCTAAAAGATCTAAAAATCGACCTTCCATATGACCCCGCCATCCCCCTACTGGGAATATACCCTGAAGAACTCAAATCACTCTATAAAAAAGATACCTGCACATATATGTTTATCGCAGTAGTGACTTCTAATGGAAAGAAGAAAGGAAGGCTGGGAGGAAGAAAAATAGGAAGTGGTAAAAGAAAGATGTTGATTTTAAAAACTCTAGGCTCCATAGAAGTTACTAATTCAATGTTATACAGACTAAGCTGTTTTTCAAAGAGAAAAGCACTTCAGATAAGAAGTATTGTCACTGCTCTCTTGAGAGACTAGGAGTCTCAGGATATTCCCTGAGAAGGGGAAGCTTTTTGGAAATTTGAGCCTGAGTGGTTTCAAATATCATCCAAAGGAACCCTGTTTCCCTTGGAATATTACAGCTTCCAAAGGAAATAAAAAACTACACTCTACATTAAAGGCATTCTCTGTATCTTTTCTGCAAATTTTCTGCATTTTAAAATTGTTCCAAATGAAAAGCTTATTTTAAAACTGTTTTATCTAACAAATCTCTCAAACTAGACTTAGACAACAACAATCAATAATGAAAACCCCCAAATCTTCACCTGATTTTATTTCTTCTTCAGTGGTGGCACTTCCTCCTAGGAAAATTGTGGTCCCTTAAAAAAGAGAAAGAAAACCAAATTAATTGAATATTAAGGAAGATTGCTATGCTAAGTTGATGTTAATACATAAGATAAGTACAATTGAAAATGTCTTGTCATTTACTATTAAGTCAGATAAGTTCTTCTGTAAAAATAACAAATTTTAATAGACAAGTTTATTTATTTAAAAAGTGGAGAAAAACAACTTAACCCCTATAGTTCTTCATTGAACCTTAAGTAGTTCTTAACTGGAATAAAATATGTAATCTCCTTAAGAAAAATGTACATATTAAGAATGGAACTGGAGGTCATTATCATAAGTGAAATAACTCAGACCAGAAAGTCAAATGTCCCAGGCTCTCATAGATAAATGGTAGTTAAGCAAATGAGTACACATGGCCATACAGAGTGGAGTGATAGACACTGGAGATTACAAAACATAGCGGGGGTGAGAGACAGGTGAGTGTTGAAAAAGTACCCATCGAGTTCAACATTCACTATTTGGGTATGAATACACTAAAAGCCCAGACTTACCATGGCACAACATATGCATGTAAGAAATCTGTACTTGTACACCCCCATATAAATTTTTTAAAATGTTTTAATATAGATTTCAGAAAATCAAAAAGGTAAATAGTAAGAAACTCATAAATGATAGATATGCTCATTACAATCTCTATTATTATTAATTGCTTTAAGTATTAGACTTTCCATGTACAAGAAATAAGCCAGTGGCTGCCATATTTGCACTTGGAATTAGAGAGTGATAGAAACCAATATCTCAATTCTTTACCGATAATGAGAAGAAAATGACCAAGCATGGAGGTGAGAGAACAGCTTTCTGGATATGCCAACAAGCTCTTTTCAGAAAACAGAGTTCTAAAACCAGGAGTCAATCTATATTTTTTCCATGCACCATTTCTATCTCACAGAAAATTTAATAATAAAAATTTCAGTGACTCAATTACTTCCTTTAGATATTGACAAGAAAAGGAAGCACATTTCTCTCCATCGCCTAACTGATTCTCAGTGCATTTGCTCCATGGTGAAGTACCCTTGAAGCAGAGGAACAGAGGATAAAGAGCTTGAGGGTCTGATCTTTTGTTATTAAGGAAAATTCCAAACAACCAGTAATTTTTGTTGAAAAAATGATCTTCACAGGAAGTACACATATGAGATGCAATTCAGGCAATAATGCCTATTGGGAAGGAGAGAGTGGTTTGTCAGTACTTACCTGCAGGAGTTCTAATGCCAGTCACTCCAGTTGTTCCAGGAGAAGTTGTGGCTGCTGAGAAGAAGACATAAATGAAACAGATCGAGGGAGCTAGGAATGGATGGTGGCACTTCTGCTAAGAAGCATCAAAAGGGAAGACATATTACTGTAGAAACTACTCATGGAAAGTTCACTGCCAAACTGTGGGCTCACCTGTGCTGAAACTTCCAGGGGCAACTTCTGTGCCTGGGGTTACCCCAGAGGTACCTGAAACACAAAGGGACTAAGGTGATTTTGATAATTCACTGAGTCAAATGAAAACCCAAATCTAAAGAGTTATAATATATGTATTTATTGGCTGTAACAGAAATCTCTTATTCTGATCAAATGACAGATGGTAAACTCGATGTTTCTGCCTGCTTTCAACAACTTATAACCAAAGCAGATAGACAGTGTTCCCAAGGGCAGGCACTTCTGCCTGCAATTTGTTCAAAGGGAACTAGATGCATTTCCCCAATGCTCACCTGCTTGCTTCCCTGGTCCTGTGGTGATGCCTGTTGTGAGGTAGAAAAGAGGTATGGGTGGGAGGTTTAAAAGTGCTGAAAACTAGATGTAGGAGAAAATACCCAGCAAGCAAATGTTTATACATATACATATACAGACATGCACATACATGCATCCTGGTTCCAGGGGTCTCTTTTCTATTTCACACACACACACACACACACACACACACACACACGGAAAAACTCTGAATTCCATTTAAGATGCTGGTGATCACTGTAACACTAATGGAGAAATCCCAAACTATCTTTAGACTTTGAGCTATGAGTCCCAATTCTAGAATCTGTAGGTTTTTATAAAATTTTACTTCTAGTAGCAAACTTTTTTTAATCAATTGCAGTCTTCTTAAATAAAATGCAAATGGTCTCCACAAAATTTGAGTTCCTGATACTGATGACTCCAGATTAAGGTCTATTTATTCTCACCTGTTTTGAGTCCAGTTCGGGTGGAACCAGTCTCTTCTGTGGAAGTTGTGGCTTCTGAGGGAAGAAATAGGAGAATGAGGAAGTCTGGGAATTTGGAATACTGGGAGGAGATAGTAGGGTGTTACTTTATCATAGAAGCTCTATTAGAGATATCATGACATCTGAGATGAAGTAAGAGGTATTATCTTCTTATGAACCTACCTGTGTTTGAACTTCCAGATATAATGGTTGTTCTAGAAATTTCTTCAGTGGCACCTAAAATGCAAAAGAAGGAAATAAAATGATAGCGTATTTCTTCTCCAATAAATCTTTGAAGAATCAATGTGGCCCTAAAGGACAGGAAGCCTTACTTGAGAAAACTCTGTACAGAATGTAAAACGAACAACTACCTTGCATTGTATTAAATAGGCCAGTCTAGGAATGATGTGTTGCCACTGGGTTTCCCTTTCATTATGTGTCAAGGGGAAAAAGAACTTTAAATCTCCCTTACTTTTCCCTTCCAGGGATATATTCCTCTGGGATGATAAAGGTGTCTATGGAAGGAATAAGGCATGGTTTAAACTTTATAACTAGGACCCTTTGATACAACTTGGGATGGTTTAATAATCAACTGTCTTCATGAAGTTTCCTAGTGAGGGGAGACAAACAATAAACAACAACTAGGTCTCAGTCTGAAAAGCCCACCTCCTGCCAGTCCTGCTCCAGTGTTCCCACTGCTTCTTGAGAATGTCGTGGCCTCTGTGAGAGAAAAGAATGGGAGAGATGAAAACAAGACTGGAAATTCTGAGGTTAACATAGGCTATATTGCCCAAGGCCTAGTCCAGAAATCTTCACCTGTGCTGGCACTTCCGGGTTCCAGAGTTTTGCTAAAGATGTCCTCAGTAGTACCTGAGAAAGAAATGTGATTAGTAAATCTGTTACCCATAATAAAATGGGCATCAAATTTAATGGGGAATATAAACGCAGCTTCTTCAATCCACCAGCAAATTTATTTATCTGGAACATTCTAGTTTTAAGAGTTAGTCTATACATTTCCCATGAAACAGCATTCCCTTGTCAAGTTTGCAGAGAAAGTCCTCCAACACTGACTACCTTTTTTTAGGGCTTAGTTACAGGAATATAGATTTGGGTCCAAATCACCTATGTAACTGCCAGAAATCGGCCCCATGATGCCCTGTATTAGGGGTCCCTAGACCCAAGGCACAAGACATAAGGAGGAAAACTTGAAATGTCTGAACTGCATTTATTCATGTCAAATATTGAACATCTGCTAAGTTTTTGCCTAGTATGCCAAATCTAGAAAATTCAAAAGGTTTTGATATATTTCAGTCAAAACTTTGGAAGTTATTAGAATGTACAGTAGTGTCTTGATAGAGCTCGCCTGTGATTATTTAAGCTCTTGTGTTTGCACTTTTTCCTACAAAAGTTGTGGCTACTGAGAAAGAGAGAAAACAATAGCAGTGAAGGCAAAGCTTTGAAGGATCTGAGAAAAGTAGGGTAGGACCACCCATGAGACACCTTACTGAGAAACCCTTTCCAAGCAGTGATCCTTCCCAGGTTGGGGATTTACCTGAGTTGGAGCTTCCAAGCACAACTGTTGTCCCAGAGGGCACTCCAGCTGTGCCTAGGCAGGGAAAAAAGGAAAAGATCAATATGGTGACATTTTTGTAATCCTTAGAGACTGTGGCCAACATAATGTCTATGTGGGACATTGAAGCAGCAAAGCACACTTGCTGGACCTAAAACTGCCAAGAAGAGAGACATCTTCATTTTACTGTCTACCTCTGCATGGTCAATGTTAATATAGTGGCTAATATCTCTGCCCTGATCATTTATTTTTGCCAAGATTGAAGGTCTGATCAAAGGTTTTTCCCAGGTCACCCTGTCTTTCTTCCTGGTGCTTCAGTGGTAGCTTCCACTGAAAAGAAGAAAAAAAAAAAAACAGAAAGAAGAGGAAGAAGAGAAAGTTAAGGAGAAGAGGAGGAGGAGAAGAAGAGATAAAGATTTTAATTTTTATCTTTGAACTAAAATATGACATCCTAATAATTCTAAACTGAATAGAACTCAGTACCATAATGTCATACATACTAAGCTCTTTTCAAAGGGATAACCATAGCCAAAAATATTGTAGCTTTCCTCTTGAGAAGCCTAGTGCCCTTAAGTTAGTCTCTGAGAGGGGAAAGTCTTCTGAAAATTTGAACCCAAGTGCTTCCAAATCCAAATTTAAACCCAAATCTAAAAAGGCACAGCAAATTCCTTGAAATAGAATAGCCTCTCAAGGAACTAAATAACTCTATTCCACATTAAAGGGATTCTCTGCATTATCTATTATCTATTTAAAATTACTCCAAAATGAAAGGCTGTTTTTAAAAAATTGTTTCCTCTAATAAATCAATCAGGAATCAAACTATAATAAATTATAATGAAAACCCCAAATCTTTACCTGATTTCATTTCTGTCCCAATGTATTAAGGAAGATAGATGTGCTAAGGTAATGTTAATACATGAGATAAGCACAACTAGAAATATCTTGTCACCTACTATTAAGTCAGAAAAGTTATTCTGACTGTAAGAGTGACATAAACATTTAATACACAGGCTTAATTGTTTAAAGGAGGCAATAAAATATTTTTAACTTGTATAGCTTTCCATTGGAACTAGGTAGTTCTTAATTGGACTTATAATATGTAAATTTCTTAATTAAAATGTATATAATAAGGGAGGAACTGAGGTCATTATCCCAAGTGAAAAAAGTCAGAAGCAGAGCATCAAGTACCACAGGTGTTCATTTATAAGTGGGAGCAAAACAATGGGTATGCATGAACATACGGATTAGAATAATTGACATTGGAGATTACAAAAGGTAGGAGAGTGGGAGGGGCTGAAATTGAAAAACTCTCTATTTGGTAAAATGTTCACTATTTGGGTGATGGGTACACTAAAAGTGGAGACATCACAATGACACAATATATGCATTTAAGAAATCTGTGCTTATACTCTCTAATATAAAAAAATACAGATTTCAGAAGGTTAAAACATATACATTAAAAAACTCAAGTGACAGATATGCTCATTGCTATTATTATCATTAATTATTGCTTTAAGTATTAGACTTTTTCATGTGCAAGAATTTGGCCAGTGGCTACCATACTGGAACTTGGAATGAGGGCGTGACATGAGTCAATATCTCAATATTGACTGACTTACAATGAGGAGGAAAAGCCAAGATGGTGAGGAATTTGTGTGTTTTTCTTAATATGCCAAGAACTCTTTCAGAGATTTCTAGAACCAGGAGTTAATCCAAATATATTTTTCATGGTCCATTTCTATCTTACTGGAAATGTAAAAGAAACATTTCAATAACTCTATTACTTCCTTTACATATCAATAAGAGAAAGACATCTCTTTCCAATCACTTAACTTATTGTTAGTGCTTTAGCTCCATGATGATGTTTCCCTAAACTGAGGAAAAGAGTATGAAAGAGTTTGAGGGCCTGACCTTTAGTTATTAGAAAAAAATCCTGGCCATCCAGTAATCTTTGTCCAGAAAGAGCTCTTCAAGAAACATACAAATCTTAGATGCAATAGGGTAACAATGTCTATTGAGAAGGAGCAATTGGTTTGTCAGAGCTTACCTGCAGTGGTTCCAGTAACACCACTTGATCCAGGAGAAATTGTGGCTGCTGAGAAAAAGAGGACATAAATTGAAATGATTCAGGGAGCTAGGTATGTGAGAGCTGCACATTTGCATAGAAGCCCCCAAATTGAAGACATATCATTCTAGGATTACTCATGAGAAAATTACCTGCCAAACTGTGGACTCACCTGTACTGAAACTTCCAGGAGCAACTGTTGTACCAGGAGCTACCCCAGTGGTGCCTGAAAACACAAAGGACTGAGGTGATCATGTGACTCGTTAAGTCAAATGAAGTCTAAGGGTTGTAATATATTTAGCCAAAACAGAAATCTCTTGCTCTGATCACATGGTAGATGGCAATCTTGATGTCTTTGCCTGCTTTTAACAATTCATAAGCTAGCAAATATAGTGAGAATGCTCCCAAGCCCAGGAACTTCTACCAGGAATGTGATCAAAGGGAAACTAGATGCATTTCCCCAGTGCTCACCGGCTTGCTTCCCTGGTTCTGCAGTGATGCCTGCTGTGAGGTGGAAAAGAGAGGGAAAAGAAGTCTTAAATTTGCTGAAATTTTAGATATAGGAGAAAATAGTGACCAAGCTAATCTTCATATATATATACACATACATTTGCATGTATCCTGGCTCCATGGGGCTCTTTTCTATATCACACATTCACACAAGCATGACAAAAGTTCTGAAGTCCAGCTAAGATGCTGGAACTAACTGTAACACCAATGAAGGAATCCTATCCTATCCTGAGGCTTACAGCAATGAAGCCCAATTCTGGGATTAGTAGGTTTTCAAAAACTTATTTCTAATGCAAACTTATTTTGAATCATTTGCAGTGTTCCTAAATAAAATAAATTCTCTCTCAAGGAAAGTTTTAGTGTCCTAATCCTGATGACTCCAAATCATGGGATGTTTATTCTCACTGGTTTTGAGTCTAATTTCAGTAGAACCAGTCCCTTCTGTGGAAGTTGTGACTTCTGAAGTAAGAAATAGAAAAATGATGAAGTCAGAAAATTTGTAATACTAGGGGGAGATACTAGGGTGCAATTTCATCACAGCATTCCTAAAAAAGATATGACATCTGAGATAAAATAGGAGGCATTTTCTTCTTATGAATCTACTACCTGTGTTAGAACTTCCAGATGTAATAGGTGTTCCAGAAAAATGCAAAAAAAGTCAATGGAGCCATAGAGCATTGCCACCCAAAATGATTTTCGAAGCACCAGCGCGACCCTAAAGCACCAGAAGCCCTTTCCTGAGAGTACTCCTTCTCTATTAAGAATGGAAAATGAACAACTTCCTAGCATTTCATTTCCCAGGTCAACCTAGTATGTGTGTGTTGCCACTGGGTTTCCCTTTCCCTATGAGGTAAGGGTGAAAAGAGTTTATACCACCCTACTTGTTTTACTTCCAGGGACATATGACCTTGTGTGTCAGAGGGCCTATGAAAGGAATAAAGAGAGTTTATTTTTAATCTTTATAAATAAGACTGTTTGATACAACTTGGGGTATTATAATATGAGTTGTCTTCATGAAGCTTTCTAATGAGAAGAGACAAAAAATACATAATAATATGATTAAGTAAACATGAAAAATAGTAGTAAGTGGTAACCTATTAGAGTAGAATGGGCAACTAATTCAGGAGGATTGAAAAGGCCTGGAGGTGATGTACATGCAATATGCTCTCACACCTATTACCATAAAATAATGTTTCTATAAACCAGGACTCTGAGGACAGTCTTCCCTAGATCCCTGAGGTCATGAAATTCCCAAGCAGAATAACTGCCTGGGTTGGTATGACACAATATGGCCTCAGAGAAAATGCAGACCCATCTTTCAATCTCCTTCATATTATTTGTTCACTGAAATGTCTCAAATACACAGATAATGAGAGTCTAGATCTTAGCCTGAAAAGCTCACCTCCTAGCATTCCTGCTTGGCTGGTCCCACTGCCTCCTGAGAAAGTCGTGGTCTCTGAGGAAAAAAAAGGGGGGAGGTATAAAGACTGGACAGGACATTTTGGGGCTCCCATAGGCTATACTAGCAAAAAGCCATGTCTAAAATTTTTTACCTGTGTGGGCATTTCCAGGTTCCACAGTTTTGCCATAAATGCCCTCGGTAGTAACTGAAATAAGAAAGGATAGTGATCTGTTGGTCAATTAAATGCCCGTTGTAGCATGGTCATAGGGTTTTAACAAAAACAAATAAAAAAGTTGTGTTTCTTTAATTTACCAGTAAATATATTGCTCTGGACTGTCTAGTTTTAAGAGTTAATCAATAAAGTGCCCATGGAATATACTATTCCCTTGACACGCTTATGGAGAAAGTCTTCCCACTGAGACCCTTTTTTTACTGTTTACTTATAGAGATATAGATTTGAGCCCAAAAAAGTTGAATAGAAGTCAGTAGTATAATACTACCCCAAACTAAGCTCTTTCTAAGGGAAAACCATTTTAGATTCAGAAATATTGTAACTGTCTTCTTGAGAGACCTAAAACCCTGAAGTTAGTACTTGAGAAGGGAAAGCCTTTTGGAAATTGGGGTCCAAGTCTTCCCAAATCCCAAATCCAGAAAGGAACCTTGGTTCTGAACTACTATAGGCTCCAAAGGAAATAAACCCCTTCACCCCACATTAAGGAGATTTTCAGTCTTGCTTTTGAAAATTTTCTAAAATTTAAAATTATTCTAAAATAAAAAGCTCATAAAAAATGTTTATTCTACTGAATCTATCAACCTAGAATCAAACTCTAAAAATAAATGATGAAAACCTCAAAATCTCTACCTGATTTTAGAACTGCTCCAGAGGTGCCACTTCCTCCTAGGAAACTTGTGGTCTCTTAGAAGAGGAAAGAAAGCAGTATTAATTGAGCATTAAGCAAGAGGGATGAGCTGAGGTAATGTTGATATATGAGATAGGCACAATTAAAAATGTCTTGTCACCTCCAGACTGTAAAAGTGACATAAACTATCAATATGTGCATTTAACTCTTTTTTTTCCTTCTTTTTTAAATTTTAAAGTTGTGGGGTACAATTCAGGGTTAGGTATACAAATACATTTAACTCTTAAAAGTTGAGATTTTTAAAAATTAACTCATGGCTCTTAATTAAACCCTAGGAGGTATTTATTGGAATAGATATGTAAATTTCTCATTGATAAATGTATATAGTAAAGAATTCGTAAATGATAGAAATGCCTATTCCTATTATCAGGATTATTCATTGCTTTAAGTATTAAACTTTTCATGTCCAAGAATTTGACTAATGGCTGCAATATTGGATCTTGGAATTAGAGAGTGATCAAAATTAATATCTCATTTTTCTTACCTATAATAAAGATTAAAAGGTCAGAATTGGGGGGTGAGGGAACTATATGTTTTCTCAATATGTCAAAAAGTTCTTTATGGAAGTTTCTAGAACCAGCACCATTTTTCTAGAGTTTTTTAGAGCCAGGTTCATATTTTCCATGGACCAAGTCTATCTTATAGAAAATATAATTACAAAAATTTCAGTAACTCAATTACTTCCTTTAGATATTAATAAGAGAAAGTATTAGATTTATCTCTAATACCTAACTGATTCTCAGTGCCTTAGCTCCGTGGTGAAGTGTCCTTGAAGCCAAGGAAAGAAGGATAAAAGAGCCTAAGGATCTAACCTTTGATTATTAGAAAAAATTGGATCTGTCCAGTAATTTTTGTCCAGAAAAATGCTTTTCATGAGATATATAAATAGCAGGTGCAACTCAGGGAACATTTTCTATTAGGAAGGAGGGTGTGCATAGTCAATGCTTACCTGCAGTGGTTCCAACCCCTGTCACTCCATTTACTCCAGAAGTTGTAGCTGCTGAGAAAAGACGGACATAAATAAAACAGATTTAGGGAGATAGGAAGAATAGGAGATAGGAATGTAATAGTGGTACTTCTGCATAAAAGTATCAAAAGGGAAGACATATCAATGTAGGAAATACTTATGAAAGCATTTCCTGCTCAGCTGTGGACTCACCTGTGCTGACACTTCCAGAGGCAACTGTTGTGCCAGGGGCTACCCCAGAGGTGCCTGAAACACAGAGAGACTGTGGTGATTATGGTGACTCACCAAGTCAAATAAGAACCCAAATATGAAGGGTTAGAATGTATTTATTTCTTTCCCTTGCTTTGGCACATGGCAGATGATAAATTAGATGCATCTGCTGGTTTTCTCCATTTCATAACCTAAGCAAATAGAGACAGTGTTCCCAAGATCAGGTACTTCTGCCTAAAATTTGATATGAATGGAAACTAGATGCATTTCCCCAGTGCTCACCTGCTTGTTTCCCTGGTGTCAAAGTGATGCCTGCTTTGAGGTAGAAAAGAGAAGGGAGTTTTAAATGTGCCAAAACTTTTAGATATAGGAGAAATAATGACCAAGAAAATTGTTATACATATAGACACACACATATGCATGCATTATGGTTCCGTGAAACTCTTTCCTATTTTACACAGGCAGACACACATACACACACATACACACACACACACACACACAGAAAACATTTGTAATTCCAGCAAAGATGCTGGTGGTAGCTATAATACTAATGGGGAACTCTCACCCCAATCCTCAGACTTGGAACTTTGAGGACAATTTTAGAACTAGTAGAGTTTCAAAGGAATTTTATTTATAATAGCAAACCCACTTTGAATCACTTGCAGCGTACTTAAATAATATGAATTCTTTCTCAAAAATGTTTGAGTGCCCTAATCCTGATGACCCCCTTCATGTGCTGTTTATTCTCACCAGTTTTGAGTCCAGTTCTAGTAGAACCAGTCCCTTCTGTGGAAGTTGTGGTCTCTGAAGAAAGAAATAGGAGAATGATGAACTGTGGGAATTTGGAACAAAAGAGGATATATTGGGGTGTTGTTTTATTAAGCAGCCCTAACAGAGATTTCATGACATCTGAGACTAAAGAACAGGTATTGTCTTCTTAAGAAGCTACTGGTGTTGGAACTTTCAGATACAATGATAGTTCCGGAAAATTATCTAATGGCACCTAAAATGCAGATAAGAAATTGGATAAAAGAGTATTAGCTCCCTGATTAATCTTGGAGACATTAATGTGGCCCCAAAGCACAGGAAGCCCTTTCCTGAGGATACTCTCTCTCTGGTGAGAATGGAATATGAACAACTTTGTAGCATTTCATTTTCTAGACCAGCCTGGGATGGTTGTATTGCCACTGGGGTTTTTTCTTTTTTTTCACTCTGAGGAAAGGGGGAAAATGGTTTTAAATCATCCTTACTTTTTCCCTTTTAGGGACACATTCCCCTGGTGTGCAAGAGGCCAGAAGGAAGGAATAAAGCATGGTTTTTATCTTTGTAAGTAGGAGTCTTTGACATAATAATATCAGTAGTCTTCACAAAGTTTTCGTATTGAAGGGGAGTAGAAAATAAATTATAAATATCAGGTATAAGTAAACATAAAAATGATAGCAAGTGACAACTTATGTGGGAAGTGGTAAGCTGGGTCAGGAGGATTGGAAGTCCTGGGAGAGTGGAATATATACAATATGCTCTCACATCTTTTATCAGAAAAAAAGAAGTTTCTATAAGCCAGAACACTGAAAGCAGCCTGCCTGAGATATCTGAGGCTGTGGCATTTCCAAGCAGAATAACTGTGCCAAATGATATGACACAATATGGTCCCAGAAAAAGATGCAGACACCTCCCTCAAATGACTTTGTATTACTTGCTCACTGAGGCATCTCAAATAGACAGCCTAAGCCTCAACTCAAAAAGCTCACCTCCTGGCAATCTTGCTTGGGTGGTCCTGCTGTCCCCTAGAAATGTTGTGGTCTCTGAAAGGGAAAAAAAGTGAGAGGTATAAAGTCTGGACAGGGCTCCCATAGGCTATATTGCCAAAGGGCCAGATTCAGAATTCCTCACCTGTATTAGTACTTCCAGGTACTAGAGTTTTGCCAGTGATACCCTCAGTAGTACCTGAAATAAGAAAGCATTGTGGTCAGTTGGTCAGTCTGTTGCCCATAATAAAATGGGCATCAAATTTAATGGGGAAAATAAACATGATGCCTTGTATTCACTAGCAAATTTATTTGTCTGGACATTCTACTTTTAAGAGTTAATCTATATATTTCCCAAAGAAAATAGCATTCCCTTGTCAAATTTACAGACAAAGTCCTCCAATGCTGACTGCCTTATTTGAGGGCTTAGTTACAGGAATATAGATTTGAACCCAAATCACCTATGTAACTGTCAGGAAATCAGCCCCATGATGCCCTGTTAGGGGTTCTAGACCCAAAGCACAAGATATAAAAAGGAAAATGTGACTCTTTTGACCAAATGGACTTAATTGATACCTACAGAACACTCCATCCAACGACCACAGAATATACATTCTACTCATCACCGCATGGAACGTACTCTAAGATCGACCACATACTTGGCCATAAATTAAGCATAAACAAATTTAAAAAGATCGAAATTTTACCATGCACCTTCTTGGACCACAGTGGAATAAAAATAAACATCAACACCAATAAGGTTCCCCCAAAACCACAAAGACATGGACACTAAACAGCATGATGCTAAACAACTCCTGGGTCAATGATGAAATCAAAACAGAGATTAAAAGATATCTGGAAATTAGCTGGGCGTGGTAGCGTGCACCTATAGTTCCAGCTACTTGGAAGGCTGAGGTGGAAGGATCACCTGAGTCCAGCAAGTCAAGAGCGGCCACTGCACTCCAGTCTGGGCGACAGAGTAAGACTCCAACTAAAAAAAAAAAAAGATATCTGGAAACAAATGAAAATGAAGAAACATCTTACCAAAATCTCTGGGATGCCATAAAAGCTGTAGTAAGAGGGGAATTCATATCTCTACAAATGCCCATGAAGAAAATGGAAGGATCACAAATTAACAGCCTTACAAGCCACCTAAGAAAGCTGGAAAAGCAAGACCACCAAAACCCTAACTTCAGCAGAGGAATCCAGATCACCAAAATAAAAGCCCAAATCCAGGACATAGAAGACAAAAAGATAATACAAAAAAATCAATGAAACAAAAAGCTGGTTCTTTGAAAGGATAAACAAGATCGATGGTGTCCTAGCTAGACTGACCAAGAAAAAGAGAGAAAAAGTCCAAATAAAAACACAATTAGAAACACAAAAGATGAAGCCACATCTGACCCTGAAGAAATACAAAAGATCATTAGAGACTACTATGTACATTTGCATGGAAACAAACTCGAAAACCTTCAGGAAATGGCGGACTTTCTGACATCACACAACCTGTCTAGGTTGAAACAAGAAGAAATTGAGACCCTAAATAGACCAATAACAACCAAGAAAATTGACTAAGTAATAAGAAAACTACCAACAAAAAAAAGCCCTGGACCAGATGGCTTTCCAGCAGAATTCTACAAGACATTTAAGGAGGAGCTGATACCAATCCTACTGAAAGTATTCCAGGTGATTGAGAAAGATGGAACTCTCCCCAAATCATTTTATAAAGCTAACATCACATTGATACCCAAGCCAGGTAAAGACCCAACAAAGAAAGAGAACTACAGGCCAATATCTTTGATAAACATAGATGCTAAAATTCTCAACAAGATCCTAGCAAATCGGATTCAACAACACATCTCAAAAATCATCCATCATGACCAAGCAGGCTTCATCCCTGGGACGCAAGGCTGCTTCAACATTCGTAAAACCATAAATGCAATTAAATACATCAACAGATATCAAAACAAAAACCACATGATTATATCATTAGTTGCAGAAAAAGCTTTTGATAAAATCCAGCACCCCTTCTTGACAAAAACCCTCGAACATCTAGACCTATGTAGAACATACCTCAAAATAGTAAAAACCATCTAGGAGAAACCATAGCCAGCATACTCCTAAATGGACAAAAATTGGAACCATTTCCCCTGAAAACTGGAACAAGACAAGGATGCCCACTTTCACCCCTACTGTTCAATATAGTATTGTAAGTCCTGGCTAGAGCAATCAGAGAAGAGAAGGCAATAATGGGTATCCAAATAGGAAAAGAGGAAGTCAAGTTATCTCTCTTTGCAGACAACATGATTGTGTACCTTGAAAACCCAAGAGAATCTGTCAAAAACCTCCTTACACTGATAAAGGACTTTGGTAAAGTCTCAGGTATAAAATAAATGTGCAAAAGACAATAGCATTTCTTTACACCAATAATAAACAAACAGAAACCCAAATAAAAAGCACAATTCCATTCACAATAGCCACAAAAAAAATGAAATACCTTGGCATCTTCCTAACCAGAAATGTGAAAGATGTTACAATGAAAACTACAAAACACTGCTCAAAGAAATCAAAGATGACAGAAACAAGTGGAAAAATATCCCATGCTCATGGATTGGAAGAATCAACATTGTGAAGAAGTCCATCCTACCTAAGGCAATCTACAGATTTAATGCAATACCCATCAAATTACCAGCAACATTCTTCTCAGAGCTAGAAAAAACAATACAGGAATTCATATGGAAACACAAACGACCAAGAATAGCCAGAACAATCCTCAACAAAAAAAACAAAGCAGGTGGTATCACATTACCAGGCTTCAAACTTTGCTATAAAACTACAATAATCAAAACAGCTTGGTATTGGTACAGGAACAGGCATATAGACCAATGGAATAGAATTGAGATTCCATAAGCAAAACCTCAATTTCTCAACCAACTCATCTTCGACAAAGCCTCCACCACCTACCACTGGGGAGAAGAGAACCTATTCAGTAAATGGTGCTGGGAAAACTGGCTGACCACATGCAGAAGACTCAAACAAGACCCCTATCTAGCCCCATACACAAAAATTAACTCTAAATGGATCAGAGACCTAAATGTAAAACCTCAAACCATAAGAACCTTAGAAAATGCAGGACACACCCTTAGGGAAATTGGAATTGGCATCTAATTCCTGAACAAAACGCAAAATGCACGGGCCATAAGAGATAAGATAGACAAGTGGGACCTCATTAAACTGACAAGCTTCTGCAAAGCCAAAGAACCCATTAAGAGAGCATGAAGATAGACCACAGACTGGGAAAAAGTATTTGCCAACTCCATGTCTGACAAAGGCCTAACATCTTGGATCTACAAGGAACTCAAACATGCTAAAAAGAAAAAAACAAACAACCCCATTACAAAGTGGGCAAAAAATAAGAACAGACACTTCATGAAAGAAGACATATGAGCGGTCAACAGACACATGAAGAAATATTCAACCTCATTAATCATCAAGGAGCTGCAAATTAAAACTACACTGAGATACCACCTAACTCTAGTCAGAATGGCCATTATCAATAACTCAAAAAATAACAGATGCTGGAGAGGATGTGGTAAAAAGGGAACACTTATACACTGTTGGTGGGAGTGTAAACTAGTGCAACCTCTGTGGAAAGCAGTGTGGTGATTCCTAAAAGCTCTAAATATCGACCTTCCATATGATCCCGCAATCTCCCTACTGGGAATATACCCTGAAGAACTCAAATCACTCTATAAAAAAGATACCTGCACACATATGTTTATCGCAGCACTGTTCACAATAGCAAGAACCTGGAACCAACCATGCTGTCCATCAAAAGAGGACTGGATTTAAAAAATGAGGTACATATACACGATGGAATACTACGGAGCCATAAAAAAGAACAAAATCATGAATTTCGCAGCAACCTGGATGGAACTAGAGTCTATAATACTGAGTGACCTCTCACAGCGACAAAGATCTGAGTATCACATGTTCTCACTCACAAGTGGACCTTGAACATCTATCGTAATACTATAAGAAAAGGATCGACAGTAGTGGGAATCTATGGGGGGGGGACAGGGAGAGCAAGGGTGGTGGGATTAATGGTAGTCAATATCTGAGGACGTGGGGGACACCCCTTATCAACAAGGGTACCTGAACAATGCATATTTGTATACCTAACCCTTAACTGTACCCCACAATTTTAAAATAAAAAATATGGTTAAAAAAAAAAATGGAAGATGTGGGTCTGCCTTTCCCATGTGAATCCCAGTTCTGTCACTTCCCTTGAGATGAGCATCCTTCTGATTATAAGCCATGTGTGCACGTGTGTGTGTGCACATGTGTTGAATAGCAATCACATGCAAGCCGTCTTCTTCCTATGGTGCGAGATAGAAGAAACAGCATTGTGTTCCGACAGCTGTATTGGACTCATTGAGATGTATTTGTTCTCCAGCGTGCACCTCCACAAAGAATTTTCAAGGGTCATTTTGACTTAAGGCAGTTTTCAGCTTCAGTCTCCCCATTCCCTTCCCCACACAGGTATACTCTGCTGCAACTCCAGTTCTGGGTGCTTTCCTGAAACCAACCATGGAAAGCACCTTCATTCAGAGATAAGAAAGCAGTTGCCCACAGAGGGTATGTGGGGACCAGTAGTAGGGCTTTCTGCCCTGGAGTGTATGCTCATGCCACTGTGCCTTCTGCTCATTCAGTGTTTCAGTGTTTGTGAAAGTCTTTTAAATCATGAAGTGGTCAAAAACAATTTATGTGTGTGTGTGTGTGTGGTAATCCAAACAGCATTTAGATAAGACTTCTAGAGAGGTGAGCACAAGGTCTGCCTGTGCTCTTTTTGGAAATGGCAGTGAATTACAGCTGCAGTTGGGCTTGAGTTGGAGACAGAATACACCCTGACTGGTGTGAGTTTTGTGTCTTGTCTGTGACTTTGGGGGTGATTCAGGTAGTTGCTTGCTAATGCATTCCCCCGAGAGTAGTATGCTTGTGGGGAGAGCATGTGCAAGGAGACAAGGCCAGCTGGAACTTGGGGAGCAGATGTCTCAGCAGTCCAGCTGCCCAGGGATTCTCACTGTGCCTGCTTTAGTAACATGGTGGCACATCGCCTGGCAACCTGAGAGTTGGTGGGGGCTGTTTCTGCCTCCTTTACCAAAAAGCTGTGTATCAGCTGTTGGCCAACCACCTCAGGGTGGAATGAGAGAGAAACTTGGCTCTGTAAGCTGGCTTTCTTTTTTATTTTTCATGCCTCCGTCTGCATTTTAATGTTTGCTATCTATTCTCATTTACGTTTTACTTAAAGGTGGAAACTGGACAGTTGACTCCCATGTCAAGTGCTCAAGGGAGTTAGCACTTGACATGTTCTTTTTTCTGTTAGTCAAAATTACTTCATTTGCAGTTCAGCCCCGTGGATGATTTCACTGAGTATAGATATTATAGCAGAAGAGGCTGCAGCCATGTGCCTCCTTGTCACTAATCCAGAACGAATCCATATGTAGTCCTAGAAACAGGCTCGACTTTTCATCTTGCTGTTGGTGAAGTTCCCTAACTGCTGCCCTAACCCGGCATAGGGCATGGGCTGCTGTCTGTGAGCTCACTGGGAAAACATGGTTTGTAGAGCTTTATAGTTGGTCCCATGAAAGTTACTTTCAGATACTTAGCATTTTTTCTCCATTAAAATCACAGCATAATAGCATGCAAAGGCAATGTATGTAAATTTATTTAATAAATGCTTTAAAATGAGATTTTACTTGTGTTAGAGGCACTATATGTGGGATTCCTGAATTAGAATGTAAGAGATGTAATATTTTTCTAGGGAAAAAATGTAGAGTACTTTTTAAAACCCATAAGCACTCCATTATCAATGAAAGGACATCCTATGTTCTGCTGTATAGACACAAGACTTTCAGAAGTTGTTTTTGGTTTCCTAATTTGTGTTAAATATTTTGACATTGTAGGAAACCCTTGGGTCATTTGGAATTTTAAGGTGCAATGTTATAAAATATTCAAAAATTCTTTGAAGTATAGTAATATCACACTTGCCATTGTATTCATTTTTTAAACATATAAATATTAGGCTTGACTTTTTCAATTAAGCCAGTTGATTTTGCATTGGATGTCCAAATAGACAAAAAGGTTCCCATTAATTTCTCCTTAGGATGTAGAAACAAAATTGCTGTTCAGAACAATTTAGAGATATTACTGAGGAGGCAGGAGAGCTGAGCAATGCCCATATCACTTTTTTAAAAAATCTTTTTATTCTGCTGGCAAAGAATTTCACAGATTCTTTTAAGGTTTAGGCGTGGTGAAAACTTGTTACTTCTCTGTGGGAGTTGTCGCCTTCTAAAAACACTTACTCAGCAAATGAGAAAAGTGAAAAGTTCGTTCTGGCTGACATTCCCCTTCCTCTCTCTGCCCTGCTCTCTTCCTCCCTCCCTCTCTATTCTTGTCTGTCCCACCCTCTCTCCCCACCCCTCGTGTGTGTGTGTGTGACTCGAGAGATATGTCACTCAGCCTGCGTCCCCTCATTTTGACAGCTTAACGTGCTCCAGTTCAAACCTGAATGCTGCCTGCTGGCCTGATGTCAGCACCAGCGGCCTCCCATCACAGGGAACTACTCCACTTAAGGAAGAAAAAAAAAATAAAGAGATGGAACAGTCTTCCTAAAGTCCTGAAGTACACAGGGACGTGATCTGGTAATTTAAAAGGAAGAAAAAAATCTTACAAATATAGGATCATTATGTTAAATGAGATGGGACTTTAAAATAGACATACTTCTTACTCAGTTTTGTGCCACCATTTTGGGATATTTGGTAATCCTTAGGGTTTTAGTGTATAGACAGAACCCACTAATGAAATAAATTAGTCATTGGGCACACCATCTCATCAAAGGCTAAGAGTAAAATTGATGTGGAAAATGAAACTACATCCTCTTTCATTATTCATTTATTCTTTGGAGAAGTGTGACTCTTTCTATATCCTTCTTTTCTGAAGTCAAATATTATAACTAACTAGTACATTGTGTTGTCCCAAGGCAACCTGTAGTCCGAAGAGAGGACTTCATTCTTTTTTTTCTTAAACTCTGTCTCCACAGAGGTTGGGAAGCATAGGCACAGTGGCTCCATGATGGCCTAGAGGTGGCTGGCCTAGTGTTAAAGGTGGTTGTGTTCTCATTTTTTCCTCCCTTTTTGGTGGTAACAGATCGTGTGTGGGATGTCCTGGAGATACTCTGCATCTGTAGATGGATTGCAGGGATGGGAGTGGGAAGAGGTAAAAGGTGGGCCCAGGAAGAGGACTCATGTTCATAGTGCAGCATCCAGGTAACATCAGGAGAGTAGAGTGCTTCCAATGCTGGGGGCATGGCAAGGAAAGGTTCAAGGGAACTGTAGACAAAGTTGTAACTTTTACAGTTTATGTGGTATTGCTGTGATTCCTCCCTTAATGGTTGAAAGAGGCAGCCTCAGGTGACTGGCACCCTCCCTTTCAGGGGTAATGACTCACCTCAAAGGTGAGATAGCTTGGCCCTGCCTGGCAGATAAGGACCTGTCATTCTCATTCTCTCTAGTTCCCCTTCATCCCTCCCTGGTTTCGCTTGGTTAATGAATAAGCTGAGTCATGAGGTATAAGTAAATTCTTTTATCAAATGAATACTACTTAAAAACATCCACAGGGAGACATTTAATGAAAGTGTAAATATCATACAGCATCTCCTATATTAGCTTATAAACAAACAGACTTTAAGCTTTTCAAGTTTTGAAACCTAGAAGCCTTAAAGCATGTGCCACTGTCAGGCTTTTTCCATACGTGGTTGTGAGAAGTGGAAAAAAGATGGCATGCTTACACTTTATCACAGTGTCACTAATATTGTGGCTGATAGAGTGCTTTATAAGCAGCTCAGCTAGTTGCCAAGGAGAGCTAGTCCAAAAGCATTGTCTTGGTGCAGGTGCTGTGTACGTGTATTTGTACCTGGTATTCAAAGCTCCTGAGAACTCGTCCAGATAAAAGGACCCTGCTTGAATCTGACTGTAGACCCAACCACTACCTCCAGCCAGCGCTTCAGTTACACACAGGCTCTGAAGAGGTTGTGTCCTAAAAGTTCTTTTGTTGATTAACCTTTTGGAACACAAAGCACATTGTCACATGGAAATGCTGTTTTGAATGGTGGATGTCAGTGAGCTGTGGCGTATTTCAGACTTTGGGTCAGGGCCCTTTAGTGGGTCAGGAAATCAATGCTGGTTGGTACAGCATAAAGAAGGGAGAAAGGCGAAGAACAGAACACATCAGAGTGGGTTTTGTGTAGTAAAGGTGGGCATTGTTTAGTGATACTGCTGCAATTCAAAACCAATTGCAGGCTGTGTGCCACCCTTAAAACGGGAAAGGCACTCAGGTTGGGGAAGGGGCGTAAGTGCTGGCTATGTACCACAGTCCAGCAGGGTGACATCAGGCAAGTTCCTTAACTTGTCTGAGTCTCCGTTGTGTAGTATTCAAAATAGGACTTCCTTGCAAGAGGTAGGATTAGAGATGGAAGAGAACAGATTAATATACTAGGATATGATGGGATATAAAATAATAGATTAGAAGTAAAAAAACACCTGATGCTTAGTAATCTCCCTATAAACCATGATTATTATCTGTTTGTACGCCATTATGACATGTACATAGAAGACCTTGCAGAGATTATAAAATAGCATAATTAAAACAGTACTACTTGGTCTTCCCTGGAGTGGAATTTATTCAGTGTTATTATGTTTAGGATCTCCTGTTTCACATAATCTAGCAGATCTTTGATTTTACCTCAAATTTTTCTTACGCGGTTGAGACATCAATCTTCATTTTTTCCCATGAAGTGTGAAGAATGCTGTAAATTGCTTAGGTCTTTCAGCTGTCTGTCAACTTTGTCAAAACTGTTAAGTATGGAATTGCTTCCCAACTCCTATTTGAAATTGTGTTTATTTTTCAAGTAACAGTTCAAAACTTTTTTCTGAATTCCATCGTAAATTCCTTCTTACCTTCTGCATATCATTACCCCACCTTTTAAGGAGCCATGTCATCACTTGTGAAAACCTTTTTTTTGCCTGACTGGGTTTGAGAGCAGCTGCTGCTCTAGTGACTGCTTCGAGGGGCAGGTTAAAGTTGTCCTAAGAAGCAAGGTGTTGGGTCGGGGAGCTCGGGCATCAAATCCCTGCTCTGCCAGTTAGTAATTGTGGCCTTTGGCTGGTTGCTCAACCTCTCTCAGCTTCTATTTTCTAGTCTGTAAAAGTAGAGTTGTTACCTGCCTTTGGAGTTGTTTTGGAGAAAATCAGAGCACTGGGCAGATTGGCAGCACTGAATAGAAGGCCACTGTCTGGCTGTCCTTGCTCCATGGCCCTTCCTGTTCCCCCGTCCTCCCAAGAAGCAGCCTGCTGCAGCTTCCCGCCCTCACTTCAGCTGCTCTGCCAGCCCTTTTCCCGCTTCTCTAGATTTTGCCATGATGGACTTTCAGTCCTCAATCTACACTGTATGTTTCCCCACTTAGAGAATGTCACTTTGTTATGTGGGCCTGGATCACAATTCCCAACATTCAACATTTTCTATTCTGTCTGCTCTCCCAACCCTCAAGTTTCAGGAAAGACCCTCTGGCTGTTCCTTAGGGAAACTGTCCCTGTGTCTTAGCCTTGATCCGTTCCCCCTGGAGAGCTCTAGAACACAGCTCCTTCTCTAACCCTCAGTCCATGTGTGGTGGTATGTGCATGCTCTCTCCCATGAATGCTAGGACTGTGTCTCTCTTTCATAGCCTCAGTTGCCTAGTTTTAGAAGACAGCCTGATCATATATGAATGGATAGATGAACAGGTGAAAATTAAATATACAGTCTGTATCCACAGGAGATTGGCTCCAAGACCCCTGTGTGTAGCAGAGTGCACGCATGCTCAAGTCCCTCAGCTGGTCCTGTGGAACCCATGGATACAGAAAAGCAGCCCTTCATGTAGGCAGTCTCATGGTCCTCAAATACTGTATTTTTATGTTGTTGCTTTTGAGTCGAGTCTCATTCCCTCGCCCAGGCTGGAGAGCAGTGACATGCTCATGGCCACCGCAACTTCGACTTGCTGACCTCAGGCTATGCTTCCACCTCAGTCTTCCAAGTAGCTAAAACCACAGGCGTGCACCACACCTAGCTGATGTTTTGATTTATAGTAGAGATGAGGTCTTGCCATGTTTCCCAGGCTGGTCTTGAACCCCTGGGTTCAGGCAGTCCTCTCACCTCTGCCTCCCAAAGTGCTGGGATTACAGGCATGAGCCACCACATCCAGCGAATACTGTATTTTTAATCTGCATTTGGTTGAAAAAAAATCCACATTTAAGTGGACCCATGCAGTTCAAATCCATTTTGTTCAGGTGTTCGTTGTATCTGTTTGTAAAGCAGTTAGCATAGTTCTTGACATATAGTAAGTACATAATAAATGATTGCTTTAATAATTTAAAATGGATTTTTAGCTTGTAACCACGAGAAAGAACAACTCTAGGCTGGTTAATCAAAGCGGTGTTCCTTAGTGACATCATCATTCATTAGATGCTGAGGCTGCTGGCATTGGCTGTGAGAATTTGCAGCCTACACAGCAGCTCTTCCACTTCGCATTCAGTCTTTAATGTCTCATGTTCGTTGTCTCCTTTTCTACTACCCTGCTCATGTCAAAGTCATCATTTCCCACCTGGATTCCTCCCTGTGCGATACTCCTCTTTTCCTTTCATTTCTTCTTCCTCTAGATCCTGGGCTTCTTAAGAGACACTCAGGGAATGTCTCCCCACAGTACTTCTCCCTACAGTTCTGCTTTTCCCCACAGTACTGGGTACAGTGCCAGAGTCTGTTGCATGAATGAATGAGGTGAATGTTTCCAGAGCAGGCAATGGTGGTATCAGGAGAGTTTGTGAAAAACAGTTAGTTAATTTTGGTCTCAATAAAATTTTGAACATTTATAGTCCAGACTTGTTGAATTTATACTAGTCAAGTTTGCTAGATTGCACCCAAGTTCTGATGATAGGGGTATTCCATGAGTGATTGAGACTTAAGGTGTGTTCGACCACCCTCACTTCTGTCTCATCAGGGTGATGAGTTACAGCTCACTGAATTTGCACCACTGTGGAAAGTCTTATATTGGCTGGGACACAGTTCTTTTTGTCTGAACTGTATATTTTGTGATTTAATAGCAGTAACTTCATTAAAGACCTACTGTGTTCCGGGCCCTGTGCTGAAAGCTTTGTATTTATGCCTGTGGTCTTCTGACAGCTTTGTAGCATAGGTAGAGGTGCTCATTTTATGGATAAAGAAACAGAAGTCCAGGGAGGCAGGTGACTCACCCGCCAGGCAAGTTAAGATTTGGGTAGGATTTGAACCCAGGTCTGCGTGGCCTCAGAACCTGTGGTTTTCCCACTTGACTTTATTGCCTCCCTTTGGGTAGTTTTTAAGTAATTAAACATCATTATTGTCTTCATGTCCAGGTTGTGAAGTGTGTTTTCCTGGCCAGTTTCTTAGCCTGAATTGGAAAACTCTGAGGTGAAGTGAGATGTGGGACTAGGGGCCAGCAGCAGTGCCTGTCTGTGTTCAGTTGAGGGGATGACGTGAGGGAGTAAAGAGTCGGGGGCATGACTTGTGTAGGTGTTCTGCCACATCCTAGCTGGATGCCTGTAGGACTTTTTCTTGGCCTTAGCCATGAAGCGGGAGTAACAGCACCTGAAGTAAGGGGTAAGGAGCCAGCAGGTGGGATGTGTGGGAGCTGTTTGTGATGCTTGGTTGCTCTTGCTGGGTACTCTGCACCACGTGTCCCTGCAGCCTGGGTCCTCTGATCCTGCTTCCTTGTCCTTGCTCCTTTCCTTCACTGAGCACCTCCTGTGTGTTGGGCACTGCAGTGGAGGCCCTGAGATGAATGGACACAGTCCCCTCACTGCATTACTTCATTAGTTCTGTCTATCCTTTTCAGGGGCTTGGATCTCTTTTATTGCCTCAGTACTTTAAAAGAAAATGACCATTTGTTGGAGAAGCACCCGTGGTATGAAAAGATGAGGACAGGGAATCCCAAGCCCTGGTTCCTAATGATATGACTGAGATGGCGGCGGTGGGGGGGCATGTCCACGACACTGGCCCATGTCTCTCCCGGCAGCACTGTAAGACTCATGCGTGGTGCTGTGCATGGGTTGTTCCTGCCCCAGCAAAGCCATGCTTTAGAAACAGAACCAGGGCTAGAGCCAGTCCCTCTGGTTTCAGGTCTATACTCTTTGTTCACATCCCAGACTTTAGCATGGAATTCTTACTGAAAATTTTGTGAATATGTATCCTGGTTCTGACTTTTTTTTCACTTGAGTAGAAACAGATTGCCACCAGACAAAACTTGATTTCTTCTCTCCTTTCCTCCCATAGTCATATATTGAATTCCTGCAAAAAGACCATGGTAGAACCCAGGTGCTGCAGAGATCATTAAGGTGTGGTCCCTTCTCTCAAAGAGCACCTGGCTCTATTTGGGAGACAAGACAGTAAATGTGGGAAGATAGAGTTGAGGTGAGAGAGCTGGTTCACACTTGGGTATTACCAAGGGTCCTGCATGGTATACCAGAAAGTTTGCACTTGACCTGGAAGACACTGAAGGGTTTGGTAGAGGAGAATGGATCATGTCAGCAGGAGTAGGACTAGAGAGGGTAAAAAGAGGGCTGTCATTTTCTGGGCTGGCTTGGGGCCCTGTTTTACCTCTTTGGACACATTGGAAATATCTGCATTTGACCGTGTTTCTGTTAGATCACTGGTTCCTGCATGCAGATGTGCTGAGAGGAAATATATCCAAGATAGTTTTTTTGGTTTTTGTTTTTGTTTTGAGTCTCACTCTGTTGCCCAGGCTGGAGTGCAGCCTCAACCTGCTGGGCTCAGGCGATCCTTCCACCTCAGCCTCCCGAGTAGGTTGAACTATAGGCATGCACCAACACACTCTGCTAATTTTTTGATTTATTGTAGAGACTTTGAATCCGTGGGCTCAGGCAATCCTCTTGCCTCCACCTTCCAAAGTGCTAGGATTACAGGCATGAGCCACTCCGCCTGGCTCGGTTTTTAAGATTGTTTTTTTGAACACATGAAATTGTTTATAGGGACCATTAGGGTTGGATGTTTTTAACTCCTTTCTCTGAAGATTTTAAAAGTTGTTCTCTTGCAGAATCCATGATAAAACCTTTGGTACTCTATCTGGTAAATTGGAGAGTCGGTCAATCTGTTGTAAACTCAAATCTGGTCAAAACAGTATGAAATATGAAAAAATTTGTATCCAATATATTCATATCTAAATAAGGAGATAAACACAAAGCAACACTTAGTGTCATCCAAGTATAGGATGGCAAAGAATAGATAGTGTGAGTGGTCAGGACTCCTGGGCTGGTGGCTGCTCTGGGAGGAGTAAAGAGAGGCTTTTTTTTTTTTTCTTTTGAGTCAGACTGACTCTGTCACCAAGGCAGGAGTGCAGTGGTATGATTATAGCTGCCGCAGCCTCGACCTGCTGGGCTCAGGCTATCCTTCTGCCTCAGCCTTCCAAGTAACTGGAACCACAGGTGTACACCACCACTCCTGGCTAGTTATTTATTTATTTATTTATTGTGGGGACGAGGTCTCACCAAGTTGCCCAGGTTGGTCTTATACCCCTGGACTCAGGTAATCCTCTTGCCTCTGCCTCCCATAGTGCTGGGATTACAGGCCTGAGAGGCCATCTAAAATGCCATCAGAGGTGGCACCATTGACATTAAAGCATGTGTTGGCATCAGGAGTAGGATTTGGGCCTGTGAAGTAGGCAGAGGCCACTCTTGGCACACTCACTCCTAGTGGTGGGTTAACACACCAGGTTGTCATGCAGAGACTCCTGGTGTTTACACACAGCTGTCTTGCGGAAGGATGGACAGACTCTGACTCTCTTGCAGACAAATGTGTGCCCCTGTTATTTAACTCCAAATGACACAAACTAGACCCTTCCAGTGCACATGGTGTCATGAAAAGAATGTATGTAGGCTTTGGTTTGGGTTCCAGCCTAAACACTTGGAATCTTTGGGACCTTGGGCTAGTCACTTCTTCTGAATCTCAGTTTCCATGTCTATAAAGTCAAGATAATGCTTACAGGATCTTCTGTGCCTGGCAGAGTAAATATTCAATACAGACTTCCCTTTCTTGTAACCATTGGACGATTAAGGATATAGACAACTCCCTTGGTTAGACATTGAGAACTTGATGTTTGCTGAGGATAGCCACTGTGAAAAATGCAGGACTAATGGTGTGTAACTACTTCAACAGTTTCCTACTCCCCTACGCCCTTCAACAATTGCTACAGTAAACCGACTTCAGCAGGCTGAGAAGCAGACTGCAAACATCCTCTCAGCCGCCTGAGGAAGGCTGGAGAAGGCTGGCATCTCAGCAGCACGTACCTACCATTCCAGAACTCTACTTCCATATGACTGAAGACACTGAAACAGGAGTAACTGAGCTGGTCTTAAAGAGACCTTCTCACTCAAGACAGACTGTATTGGAAATGGCCTTTAGTAGCAGGACAGGGTAAACAATGGACAGCTTACGATATTTTGTTTGTTTAGGATGTAATGAACATCTGTGAAATTGCCACTCAACCAAAAACTAGAACATTGCTGATAAATTACTTCTACCTATTGTTTCTCTCCTGTGCTATCTTCTGATTCCCTGCCAGGACCTACTGCTCCTAAAATTTGTGCTGATCATTTACTATTTTTTGTTCTCTCTCATATATACAACCACCTCACCCCCTGCCCGTGTGTGTATGTGTGTGTGTGTGTGTGTGTGTGTGTATTTGTGTTTTTTGGTTTTGAACCTAATAAAAAAGGATATCATGCTACAAGTAGACTCCTGCGGTTTGCGTTTTTCATTGGCCCTTACATCACTAGGATGCATTCATTTTGTAGCTGTAGTTCATTTACGTTTTCTCTTATACAACATTTCATTGTGTGAATATGCTGCAGTTTGTCCATTTACTTGATGATGGGAATTTGCATTCCTCCTTCCCTCCCTCTTTATTTGGCTATTATAAACAGTGCTTTAAAAAACAAACAAACAACAACAACAAAAAACCCAACTCCTGTATTTATCTCTTAATACTCATGTGTTAGTATATATCTAGGGGTAGAATTGCAGGGTCATAGGATGTGAGAGTGATCAACTTTAAATGAGAGCACTAAATTGTTTTTCGAAATGGTTTTACAACCACTGGGGATCCCATTGCGCTACATCTTCCCAGTAGTTTATATTATCAGTCTTTTTCATTTTTGCCAACACAGTAGGTATAAAATGATATCTTATTGTGGTCATAATTTTCCTATGTCTGAGGTCGAGCATCTCTGCATATGTTTATTGGCCTTAATGTATTTCTTCTGTGAAATGACTCTGCGTGTTTTTCATGTCTTTTGCCCATTTTTCTGTTTTTGTTTCCTTACTGATTTTTAGAAATTTTTGTGTATCTTGGCGCTAATCTTGTCAGTTTTATGTCTTACAAATATCTTATCCCAGTTTATAGATTGTCTTTATTTAAAAGTGTCTTTTGATAGACAAAGTTTTAATATTAATTTAGCCAAACTTACTGATCTGTCCTTTTATGCTTAACCTTTTTTGTATCTTCATAAATTCTTCCCTACTTCAAGCTCAGAAAGTTATTCACTTATATTTTCTTTTCAGCTTTTCAAAATTTGCTTTTGACATTTAAGTTCTTCATCCATCTGGAATGAATTTTTTGGCATGGTGTGACTAAGAATCCAATTTCATTTTTTCCTATGGATAAACAGTTTTTCCAGCTTTTCCTTTTCCAGGCTGTTCTGTCTAAAATCAAAGTTTCACAGATGCATAAATCTTTTCCTAGGCTCTTAACTTTTTATGCCATTGGCCAGAGTTTCTTTATCTCTGTACCATTACTTCCATGTCTTAATTACTATAGCTTCACAATAAGCTCTTTTAGCTAGCAAGGCAAGTCCACCTTCCTATTCTTCTTTAGAAATGTCCCATCTATTGTTAGCTCTTTTTTCTAATTTTAGAATCCATCGGGTTTCACAGAATAATTGAGGTTTAACTTATATACAGTAAAATGACCATCTTTGGTGTACAGGTCTTTGTTTCAGCAAGTGCATGCAATCATGTAACCAGCACCACAATCAAGATACAGGACTGTTCTGTCATCCACCCCCAAAATCCTCTCATTCTCTTTATAGTCAACTTCCTCCCCAGTTCCAACCCCAGTCCCAGCCCCACCCCCAACCCCAACCCCAGTCTCTCACAACCTCTGTTGTTTTCTGTTGAGATGTTTTTCCTAATTTTTACTTTTTCAATGCTTAATTAAAATATTGGAATTTTTTGCTGAAGTGCATTAAATCTGTAGATCAGGTTAGGACGGAAACAACATATGAAATCTTTCTGTTCATAACATAATGTGTCTATCACCTTAGAGACTTTGCTTGACAATAATGGAAAGTTCTTTTAAAAAAAACTAAACGTTGTAAGTAATTCTTTAAAACTCCTAATACGAGAAGTATTTTACAAGATAATTATCAACAAAGATAACAAAATGCATATAAATACACAGCAGATACAAGGTAAAATTATTGTTTTATATACATACATACATATATATATACACACACACACACACACACACACACACACAAATATATATAATGTTTATATATGTGCCACATCTTGGTTCTAGACCAACTTTCTTGCTTACCTACAAGCCCTCAGGCAAGCTGTTTAGTTTCTCTGATGCTCAATCTCTTTATCTGTATGGTGACCAGAACATGGAAGATTAAGTGCTGTAATGTGTGCAGAGTGTCAAGAGACAATGGAGCAGGCACAGCGATGCCTGAGAAGATGAGACTTATGTGAGGGGACCTGTTCTCACTCACCTCCAGGGGAGCAGGAGTCCTTTCAACGTGTTTGGTTCCCCAGTGGCTTTGACAAAGTGGCAGGACCGCGAGATTGTCTTGAATCGTTTCCCTGACAAATTTTGAAAAGCTTAGTGCTACCCAGCAGCCTGCTACTTGCTGCTTCTGACAGGCTAGCTGGAATCACTGGAAGACACAGTTGACAGCCAATTCATTTTGCTGATTCATCCATTAGAGACGTGGCTTTGAGCCAGAACTTGGCTTCTAGATTAAAGGCCAAAAGCTGCAAAGCTGCTGGGACTTGAAGGAATGCTGGTAAATTATTGCCACATGAAGGCCAGCAGTGAAAAGTGGACTGTTATTTGTTTCCCCTTTTAAGTGATACTAATTCTAGATGTGCTCAGATAAATTCTCTCACCGTGGTTAGGGAGTTGTTTGTAACATTTGTCCATCAACTGGGAGCTAAGTTATTGAAAACAATCGGATACCATTAAACAGATCATTTGGCTTCTTTATGATCCTGTCATCACCTTTGCTTTCATGGGGAATATTGACCCAAGCCTCCTTGCTTCCTGGGTAATCCAAATTAAACTTGAAAGAGGGATTGTTGCAGGTTCATTCCTTTTGGGCACACTTACAAAATCAAAATTCTAGATTAAAGAATGACATTTGCAGAGGAACATCTGGGAGATGCTCATTTGCTGATGGTCAGTACAGAGTAATGACAGTAGAACTAGTGAGTTCTCGTGATAAATCACACTGATATATTAATATGTTTTAATCGGGAGTCTCAAGTTTACAGGGAAATTGCCTCTACATAAATCTGGTTTGTAGCAGGGTAAGCTTTAAGGGGGTGGGAATTGTGTCTTGCTTTACCAAATACCTAGCGAGACCCTGGGACAGAGACACTCAGTAAACAATTGCTGGTTGGAAGAATGGGTGGATGATGTTTGTGGGATTTATATTGTTGGGAGACTGGATAAATGAGTGAAAAAAATCAGAAATATGATGCACTGAAAATAGGAAAAGTAACTGTTCTCAGGAATAAGATTTGCGAGAAAGGATCTTGTTTCTGTGGCTCTCTGATACGAGTGAGTTTGTCAACAGCACGTCTCCCAAACTGGTGTCTTTCACTGTTTACCTCCTTGTGAGTGAACCAGAGCATGCTGTTTTGAGCTCACATTTCAGTAACTCACTCTGCTTCTTTGGGAGACTTTGTATATAGTATGGAAGTTCTCTAATATTTAGAGGGCTTTTCCCCCCTTTCACTCTTTAACTCTAGAGTGAATACCTGAAAAGTAGAGCAGACTTCTTGGTAAAAATTTATGTTTTTGAAAGAAGTAGAGTTTCTTTTTCTTTGTTCCGTTTTTTAGACAACTAAATATTTAGGGCATGACATTCTGGAAGACATTGTTGTGCTGAGAAGTTATAGTTAAATCTGGCCTACTTGAAGTTTAAAAAGCGTCAGGTGTTGGTTGTGTGAACATCTGCCTCTCATACAGTTGTCTTTCCCTTGATGTAATGTCCCTGATACACTGGAAACCCTTGCCCAGTTCTGACATGCTCAGAACCTGCATGCTTGTCACCACTTGCTCCATTCAACCATGCATCCATTCACATCCTGTTTACTGAGAACTCCTCTGTACCCTGACCTTTTCTAGGTGCAGGTATACAGACTGTGCCTGACATCATGGTGCTTTTGTCACTACGCAGGTACCAGTACCGCCCCTCGCAGTGTGGCCAGGCTTTCACTGTTTTGCTATCAGTGTGGGTAATAACTGCTTACAGTAACAGTGGGTTAGGAGAGCACACACCCAGACTGCATGAGCCAGAACCAGCACACGGGCATCCATCCACCAGCAGGCCTACCACCGATCTTCAATCCCACACTACTAGCGTTTTCTGTCTACCAGCCTCAAAAGAGGAAGCAGGGTGGGATTATAGCAGAACTGGCCTGGCCTTAGCCTAAGACATTAACACTAAGCAGGGAGTAAGCTCCAGTGTTAAGTACTCCTGCCAGCTAGAGGCAGCTTCAGAGAATTTCATTTATTTTTATTTATTTATTCATTTTTTTAAGACTAGTCAAGTGCGGTAGTGAGAAGGAGGTGCAAGGAGTTTCACCTATAACTGACGGTGAAAGTGTTTTGTGAACTGAGATAATCAATTGAGATAACTCACTATCTTCTGACCAGCCAGAATGAGCAGTTTTGAAAAGCTGAAGAGATATGTCTCAAGTGTGATGGAGATTTCTTGAATTTGTAAAGTTCAAAGTGAGTGCAGAGCAACCAGACGGACCTGGGCATTAGGGCCAGAGTAATCTGGTTTTGCATTCCAGCCCTGCCATTCTCCCAGGTGTGCCTGTTGGTAAATCCTTGATCTCTGCAACCCTGCTTTCTCATCAATAAAAACATTTCCTCCCTTGCAGGTATACGTGACGATTAGACATAATGTATGTAAAACACTGGGCACAGACGTAAAGGAGACCTTCAGTGTTTGAAATAGTGATCATCACTACTGGCAGTATTGCTTTTTTTTTTTTTCCTTCTTCTTTTTTGTAGTGATGGAGTTTTTCTATGTTGTTCAGGCTGGTCTTGAATTCCTGGCCTCAAGCAAACCTTCTGCCTTGGCCACCGGGATTGTAGGCATGAGCCACCATGACCAATCTGTTGTCATTTTTATTCTTAACACAATAGTGAGAGTTTTACCATTTTCTCTCAGTGGTTGTGTTTATCTTCATTGTGTTACTCTGAAAATGAGTAATTTTCAAGCAGTAATGTTAACCAGAAATATTTTTAAAATTAGCATTTTACATACTTCATCGCAGTTCTTTACAGTTCACAAAACACTTTCATACTATAAGGGAAATTGGGGAGCAATGACTCTCTTCTCCATATGAGGAGACTCAGTCTTGGAGAGTTTCTGGGACATACTCAAGGTCACCTGTCTTCTAAGTAGCAGAGCCATGGCCAGAGCTCAGACTTCAGCTCAGGACTCCTTTGACTACCTTCAGCCACCTTTCAAAAGTGACATCTTTGGGGCTAGACCAGACATTTATATGTTTTTTTTCTTTTCCTTGTAGCTGTCAATACCAGCAAATATGCCGAAAGCTATCGGATCCAGACCTATGCTCAATATGTGGGGAAGAAACAGGAAGAGAAGCAGATCAAAAGAAAGTGGACAGAAGATGGTTGGAAGGAGGTTGACAGAAAGCGGTTAAACACCCAGTGCAAATCCTATGCCCTGCAAAATCACTATTATCACGCCAATAGGTAAGAGTTCTTGTCTGTTGATTTAGAGTTGCTCTCACACCTTCTTACAGGATTGTAAATAATAAGTCTGACTTTTGAGAAAGATTATTTTTCTAACTTTCCACATAATATCAGAAGTAAATACTACCTTAATTCGCTGTGGGTTTTGTTGTGGTTGTGGTTGTTGTTGTTTGAGTCAGAGTCTCATCTCCCAGACTGGAGTGCAGTGGCACAATCACAGCTCACTGCAGCCTGGACCTCCTGGCTTCAGACAATCCTGCTTCAGTCTCCTGAGTAGCTAGGACTGTAAGTGTGTGCCATCATGCCTAGCTAATTTTTTAATTTTTTATAGAGATGACTTCTCATTATGTTGTCTATGCTGGTCTTGAACTCCTGGACTCAAGATCCTCCTGCCTTGGCCTCCCACAGTGCTGGGATTACAGACATGAGCCACTGCAATGGCCTCCCTGTGCTTCAGAGAATACTTTTTTTTTTTTTTTTTTTGAGTTGGAGTCTCTGTCGCCCAGACTGGAGTGCAGTGGCCGCTCCCAGCCACCGCAGCCTCGACCTGCTGGGCTCCGGCGATCCTTCCGCCTCAGCCTTCCAAGTAGCCGGAACTACAGGCGCGCACTACCACGCCCAGCTAATTTTTTGATTTATTGTAGAGATGAGGTCTTGCTTGCCCAGGTGGGTCTCGAATCCGCGGGCTCAGGCAATCCACTCACCTCAGCCTCCCAAAGGCGCGGGATTACAGGCTGAGCCACCAAGCCCAGCTCAGAGAATACTTTATAGACCACAGCTGTTTTGATTAACCCTCACAAAACCCCCTTGAGGTAGAAAGAATATGTCTTACTCTCATTTTAGGGGTGAGGAAATGGAAGCTCTGTGGTTTGTCCATCAGTTCAGTGGGAGAACTGGGATTAGAGTTGAACATGTCTGCATCTAATCCCTTCCCCTTCTCAGTGCCCATGTTGCCACTATCTCAACACCTGGACTTCTTTCAGATCCCATGTGGATACTGAACCATGTGCCTGCTGTAAAAAGAGTATTTGACACACATTTCCTTTAATCACCCATAATCCTATGTGGCTTCAGAAGATAAGTACTGGGTAGGCTTGGTGGCTCACATCTGTAATCCCAGTGCTCTGGGATGCTGAAGCAGGAGAATTGCTTGAGCCAAGGAGTTGAAGACCAGCCTAGGCAATATAGTAGGACCCCATCTCCACCAAAAAAAAAAGTTTTAAATTAGCTGTTACATGCTTATGGTCCTAGCTACTCAGGAGGCTGAGGCTGGAGGGTCACTTGAGCCTAGGAGTTTGAGGTTATGGTAAGCTATAATTGTGCCATTTACATTTCAGCTTGGATGACAGAGTGAGACCATCTCTTAAAAAAAAAGGGGAAGTTAAATGCTGGCAACGTTTTATATCTTTGTGAAACTACAAAACAGGTATAGAAAATAGGAAAAATAAATATATATATAAAATTGTAAAGTTTAGAAAAGTGTGAATTATCAAATGAAAAAAATTAGCCATTATCCCAATACCCAGAAGCAATCACTGTTAATATTTTGGATTACCCTCTTTTCTTTTTTTTTGAGTTAGAGTCTCACTCTGTTGCCCAGGCTGGAGTGCAATGGTATGCTCATGGCCACTGCAGCCTGGACCTGCTGGGCTCAAACGATCCTTCCACCTCAGCCTTCCGAGTAGCTGAAATCATGCACTACCATGCCCAGCTAATTTTGGGGATTAATTGTAGAGATGAGGTCTCACCAAGTTGCCCAGGTTGGTCTTGAACCCTTGGGCTCAGGTAGTCCTCTTGCCTTAGCCTCCCAAAGTGATAGGATTACAGGTATGAACCACCACACCTGGCCTACCCTCCTTACTTTTAAAATGGTTTTTTAGGGATTTTAAAAATTGAGGTATAATTAAGATACAATGGAATGCACAGACCTTAAATGTTCAGTCAAAAGAGTTTTAACGGTTGCCTATACCCATGTAATCACCACCTAAAGCAAGATAGAGAACATTTCTGTTTTCTACAAGTTTCCTTGTGCCACTTTTCTAGCAATCCCAAATTCTCACTACCCTAAGCAATCATTTTTAAATTTCTACCACTATAAATTAGTTTCACCTATTCTTGGAATTTATAAAAAATGAAATCTTATGGTATTGTGTTTGACTTTTTCACTTACCATGTTTTTGAAATTCATCCTTGCTACTGTGTGTCTCAGTAGTTTATTATTTATTTGTTGTTGAATAGTATTTTATTGTACAACTGTTTAGCATTTATTTTATATATTCTCTTAACTGTGGACATTTGGACTGTATCTAGTTTGGAGCTGTTACAAATAAGGCTACTGTGAATGTTTTGGTTAAAAAAAACCTTTTTTGTCAACCTATGGAATAGTATTGTTGATTTTTAGGATCGGTGTGTGTTAAACTTCATAAGAACAATGAAACAGTTCTCCAAACTGGATATACCATTTTATAGTCTACCAGTATTGTATGAATGTCAATTGCTCTACATCCTTGTCAGCAGTTAGTGTTGTCAGTCTTTTAATTGTAGCCATCTAAAGGGTATGGGGTGATATTGCATTGTGGTTTTATTTTATTTTATGTTTTTTGAGTTAGAGTCTCACTCTGTCGCCTAGGCTGGAGTGCAGTGACACGCTCACAGCCACCCCAGCATCGACCTTCTGGGCTCCGGCGATCCTTCCGCCTCAGCCTTCCAAGTAGCCGAAACTACAGGCATGTGCTTCCATACCTGCTAAGCATCGTGGTTTTAATTTGCATTTCTCTCATGACTAATGATGTTGACTATCATTTTATGTTCTTACTGGCCATTGAAGTGACTGTTTAAGTCTCTTGTCCCTTTTTAAATGGGGTTGTCTATTTACTGTTGACTTATAGTTATTTTATGTATTCTGGATATACAGCCTTTGTCAGATACATGTGCTGCATGTATTTTGTGTGTATGTGTGTGGTTTGCCTATTCATTTTCTTAGTGATGTTTTAAATGAGCAGATATTTTAATTTTGTTGAAGTCCTATTGATTAATTTTTTTCTTTTACGGTTAGTAGATTATTTTCCCCCCAAAATCTTTGTCTACCCTAAGGTTGCAATGATTTTCTCTCTTTTTTTTTTTTTTCATTTTAGATTCAGGGGGTCCTCATGCATATTTGTTACGTGGACATATTGTGTAGTGGTGGGGATTGGGCCTCATGTAGTCCATTCTCCAGACAGTGGACATTGTGCCCATAGGTAGTTTCTGAACCCTAACAACCCCCTCCTCCTTATTGATGTTCCCAGTGTCCAATATTTCCATCTTTGGGATCATTGAACTTTCACATATGAGTGAGAACATGCGGAGTTTGGTTTTCTGTGTCTGAGTCAGTTTACTTAGGATGATGATCTCCAACTCCATATTGCTGTAAAGGATACGATTTTATTCTTTTTTATGGCTGCTCATATGTTTTCTTATAGAAGGTTTGTAATTTTAGTTTTTATTTTTAGGTCATGATCCATTTCAAATTAATTTTGTTTATAAAGTGAGATATGGGGTCAGGATTTATCTGGTTGTTCCGGCAACATTTGTTAAAAAGATTTTTCTTCCTTCATTGGATTGACTCACCACCTTTGTCAAAAATAAATTGACCATGTATGTCTAGGTCTGTTTCTGGACTCTTCCACATCTTTACTTATGCCAATACCACTACTATCTTATTACTATAGATGTATAGTAAGTCTTGAAATCAGATAGATATACCTTCTAACATTGTTCTTTTTAAAGTTGTTTTGGCCATTCCAGATCTTTTACATTTTATGTGAATTTTAGAATAATCTGTCTGTTTCTTCAATAAGCCTGTTTCTTAGTTTTTACTATAGAGATCTTATAGATCTTTTGTTAGTTTTCTTCCTAAATACTTTATATTTTTGATCACTATTGTGAATGGAATTGTTTCTTAAATTTCATTTTCTAATAATTTGTTATTTCTATATAGAAATAGAATTTATTGTTGTATATTGGCTTTAAATTTTGTGGACTTTTTAAGTTCACTTACTTGTTTTGATAGTTTTTTTTTCAACATACCATAGGATCTTCTGTGTCCACAATCATGTTGTATGCTAACAAGTTTTACTTCTTTTCCAATTTTTACATCTTTTCTTTCTTTTCCTTGCCTTGTTGTACTGACTAGCACCTCTGGCCTATTGTTGAATAGAAGTGGGGAGAGTGGACCTCCCTTGTTCCTAGTATGAGGGAGGGGAAGTTTAGTGTTTCCCCATTAAGTATGATTTGTTTTTCATACAAGTAATTTTTCAGGTTGAGAAAGTCTCCTTCCGTTTCTGTTTTGCTAAGAGTTTGTATCATGAATGGATGTTGAATCTTTTCAGGTGTTCTTTCTTTTAAAATTATCATTTTTTTGTTTATTATTTTGTTAATATTTTGAATTACACTGATTTTTTTAAATGTTTAATTTGATTTACATGTCTGGGAGCAATCCTACTTGGTCATAACTATCCTTTTAATATGTTGCTGGATTTATGTTATGTTATATTATGTTATTTTTGAGTTGGAGTCTCACTCTGTCGCCCTGGCTGGAGTGCTGTGGCACACTCACAGCCACTGCAGCCTTGACCTGCTGAACTCAGGTGACCCTTCCGCCTCAGCCTTCCAAGTAGCTGGAACTACAGCATGTGCTACCACGCCTGGCTAATTTTTTTATTTATTGTAGAGATGAGGTCTCGCCAAGTTGCCCAGGCTGGTCTCGAACCCTTGGACTCAGGCAATCCTTTCACCTTGGCCTCCCAAAATGCTGGGATTATAGGTGTGAGCCACAGTGCCTGGCCTGCTGCTGGATTTAATTGCTAATATTATGTTAAATATTTTTGCATCTTTGTTCATAAGGAAAAAAATCAGACTGTAATTTTCTTTTTTTTCTATTATTCTTTGTCAAGTTTTGGTATCAGGGTTATGCTGACCATGTGAATCTTATTATAAGAGTTTTCTCTTCTGTTATTTTCTGAAACAGTTTATGTAGAAATCACCAGTGAAGCATCTGGGTATAGACTTTCTTTGTGGAATAGTTTTTGATTATGAGCTCAATTTTTAAAATAGATATGAAGGTACTTAGATTTTCTATTTCTTGTGTGAATTTAGGTAATTTGTGCTTTTCAGTTATGTTCTGTTTCAGTTTAAGTTGTCAAATTCATTAGCATAAATTGATTAGGTCAAAATATTCCCGTATAATTTTAATATTTGTAGGATCTATAATGATGTCCTTTAAAAATTCCTGATGTTAGTAATTCGTATCACCTCTTTTTTTCTTACTAAAGGTTTATTCATTATATTAATCTGTTCAAAGAACCATCTTTGACTTAATTTGTTCTTCTTTTTGTTTTTCTATCTTCTTTTTTTCCATTCATTTGTAATCTTTTTTTTTTTTGAGTTGGAGTCTCACTCAGTCACTGGACAGCAGTGGCACGCTCACAGCCACCCCAGCATCAACCTGCTGGGCTCCAGCAATCCTTCCACCTCAGCCTTCCAAGTAGCCGGAAGTACAGGCATGCACTACTATGCCCAGCTAATTTTTTTTTTTATTTATTGTAGAGATGAGGTCTTGTCAAGTTGCCTGGGCTGGTCTCGAACCTGTGGGTTTAGGCAATTCACTCACCTCAGCCTCCCAAAGTGCTGGGATTACAGGCTGAGCCACCGAGCCTGGCCTCTTTTCTTTTTAGGTTTAATTTGCTTTTTTTTTAACTTTTTATTTTAAAGATGGGTACAATTCAGGGTTAGGTGTACCATTTGTACTCTTGTTCTTATTATTTCTTCTGCTTATAATTTGCTATTTTTTGTCTAGTTTGCTTAGGTGGGAACCTCATTGATTTTATGCATTTCTTTTTTTCTACTAAAAGCATTTAAAGCTGTAAATTTTTGCCAGGTGCAGTGGCTTACACTTGTAAATCTCAGCACTCTGGGAGACAAGGCAAGAGGACTGCCTGAGACCATCCTAGGCAACTTGGCAAGACCTCGTCTCTGTAATAAATCAAAAAATTAGCTGGATATGGTGGATTCCAGCTACTTGGAAGGCTGAGGAAGAAGGATCGCCTGAGCCTAGCAGGTCGAGGCTGTGGTGGCCATGAGCGTGCCACTGCATTCCAGCCTGGGCGACAGAGTGAGATTCTAACCAAAAAAAAAAAGCTGTGAATTTTCCTTTAAACTGTGTTTAGCTGCATTTCACATATTAATATGTTGTCTTTTCCATATCATCAGCTACAGAATATTTTCTAATATCTTTTATACTTCCTTCTTTAACCCA